>VNJW01002682.1:0-36582 GCA_008042615.1 Drosophila auraria
TTAATATGAACATTTCTTGGAAAAATCGAAGACAAAAATAGTCATAACTAAGCTAAAACAGCCTTAATTTCAATTCGGAAAGCTGTTCTATGTTAGGTTTTATGAAAACAATAAATCTGCATACTCAGTTTAAAAATTTAAACAAATAAATGTTTTGCCAATTTTTGACATATTTTATGAACCCCGACCTTCTGAAATTTTGAAAAAAAAAAAAAAAAAAACTTTTCTGATATTTTTCAATATTTTGGTTTTAAATGCTTGCAATTTTAATGACGATCCCGAAAATACACGGCTTTTTGCTATCACTCCCTTTTTGGCTATAAGAGGAGCTTGAAATACCTTAAATTTTCACAATTATTTTTTTTTTTTTAATATGAACATTTCTTGGAAAAATCGAAGACAAAAATAGTCATAACTAAGCTAAAACAGCCTTAATTTCAATTCGGAAAGCTGTTCTATGTTAGGTTTTATGAAAACAATAAATCTGCATACTTGTTTGATTTTAAATAATTATAATTTTGATGGCGAATCGGAAAACATACGGCTTTTGGCAATCTCTTTCTTATTGGCTATAAGAGGCCGTGAAGAAAATATCAAATTCGCGCATTTTCGTGGTATTCATATTTTGAAAAATATGATTTTGTTGGACAAACAAAAAAGAAATTTAACTTCCGTGAGCCGAATACCTTTGCAGTCTGAAATAGGGTGCTAAGCCCTGCCCGTTCTTGTCCAGAGTCCTGCAAATCCTTGCTGATTAGCCTAGCTTGCAAATTATATCAGCTATGAGCTCAGTTGGCGTTCTTTTTTGTGTTTTTCCCAAATTTAGATGTAAGTAGTATTCAAGCCACAGCAAACCGAGGCCTAGAGCACCTACAATAATGTTGCAAGAACCGGAACCCCGAGCAAAGAACTTGGTTGGGCGCACCTACGCAGTGACGATCGTGATGCTGGTCATTGGCCAGGTTCAGGTCACTGCCGTCATGGAGATGTGAGTCCACGCATCATCCTCCACCGAAGTCTTAATGATCCATCCCTCTGTCCCTGCAGCAAGAGCGTTAAGGAATTCCTGGCGACACGCTACTTCCTCAGCCTGATCCAGTTCTTTATCAGCTTTTTGTCCATCCAGCTGTACGGCTTCTTCTACCACATCATCGTGACCAAGCCCACCTGGGTGCGCATCCTGGCCGGACTGTGGACGGTGAGGCTTTGCTCTTGAAGATTTTATCAGAGAGTTTGTAGGATCATTTTCCAGTACGAGGTGAACACGCTGTCCATCATGAAGCCCGCCAAGCGGGCGCCGTACTTCAGCCTCGTAATATCCGTTTTTCTCACCTACCTGATGATGGTGGTCAGTGTGGTTTACGGCAACCTGGCGACGCGCCACAAAAGGGGTCTCTTTGTAAGTTTCCTTCGGGTCTCCTCGCAATCACTGGTCCTCCCCCATGCATATCCATCCCTAGACCTCCCGCCACAAGGTGATCCTGTGGAGCGAACGATTGTTTGTGTTGACCTGCTTTGGCATCATTGTTTGCGCCGAAATGAAGCGCGTCACCATCGAGTTTCCCACTCTGCTTATATATACGCTTATGTCGAACGTGGTAAGATATATGTACAGCAGTACACCCAGCAAAAAGCAGTACCTAAAAATTACCTAATGGTTTAGGAAAACCTACCTTAAAAGTGGCCTAAAATTTAGGTAATTCTAGAACTTGAATTTATAGGTAATTCGTGACTTAAAAAAATGTCCATTATGGTCTAAATGCGTGACCAAAAATTGTTTGTTAAACTTTAATAATATTTTTGAAATAATACAACCTCTTAAAGAAATAAAATTGTATGCCAAAATGCTAACAGTTTTTTTTTATACCGTTCATGATGAAATTACATAAGATGGTCTCGTCCACTTATTGTATGCTTGCAATAAGTGCGAGTGAAAGGAACATAGTAAACTGAGTGTCGTATTGAATGCGAGTGAGGCGGCAATGTGATTGTTGATTAACCCTTAGCATGTCCGTAGGCTTTGAATATGCCACTTATAATAGAAAGACGAGATTTTTTTTAAAGTTTGATTTTTAATAATTTAGCGTTACCAATTAAGCGCTGCTTTTGGTTCCTAATACAAATTTTTTTGTTTAATTACTTAACTCTAATCATCCCTATTAAATCGCTTTCTTTTATTTGCCTGGCCTTTGTTTGGTTAAGACTTCCACTGCGAATCGTTAAAGTGTGTGGCACAGATTTGCGAGTTTACACCCAGGCTGCACCCCAGGTTTTGTTCCCACAATTTTCTTTTTGTACTACACTTCGGAACATGAACTAGACTCACTCCCGTTACAACTTTGCAGCAAAATTTGCAATATTTCATATTGCGTGCACTCTTAAGGGTTAATGACAAACAAGGAAAAAATTCGTCCGCACACAACCTTTCAGTTCAACAAGCAAATGTGCACTGAAATAAGTGGATACTTCGTAAAACTTCGGCTGCCGACGAGACCACCTTATGTAATTTCATCATGATACCGTTGCAGTAGGGCTTTGCTAATTCTGTCGTAGCACAAACACTAGCATTGCCTAAAATTAGAGCTGTAAAACTACCGATTGCTCTATCGATAGTTTTGCTCTGTTAAGCGCCATCGATTGGTTTAAGACTGTTGCGATAGTCCCTCTCCTTGGAAGTCTCTTTTTAATTGACTCTTGAAAGAATTTTAAAAAGTTTTGGGAAACTCGGAAAATATATTAATTGTCTCTTTTTGTACAGAAATATTACAAGAGCGATAGTACCTTGATAGTATTAAAGGTCCTCCCAAATATTGAATGACGCCATTGTGAGCTCTACCAAGAAAAACAGCCACTCTATGCCAGAGGTTTTAAAACCAGTTGGGAATTTAATGCGCACTTTATTGCGTTTTTGAAAAGTAAAAGGCAAAAAAACTTGTGAAATAGAAAACCTGAGACCGTCTGGAAGTTAAAATAATAAAATGAGAATTAAAAAAAATATTTAATTAATTATAATTAATTATAATTAAGCGTTTTTAAAATGTTTAATAGTTTAGTTTCTAAAAATCAATGCTTGCGATTTTTCTGGGTGTACTTGTTGAAAGCTAAGAAGGGTCTTCTCTAGATCTGACTCTCGCATGAACATACTTTAATACCTCCCTAACTAATCCCACAGTTTGTGATAATCTTTGCCGCCTCTGTACGAAGACCAAACTTTTACTCCTACAATGCCCAAGGGGATTACATATTGATCGGCCAGCTGTACTATCTCAACTTCTTCGCTCTCTACATGAGTTTTGTATGGACGACGGACTCATTGCTGGAGCTTATGCAATGGGACATTGGCCTCGCGGACCTGCTGAATCTTTTTAAAAACGCCTGATTAGCTAGTAACTTCTGCAAAAAATGAGGTATAATCTTTAGGCTTCATTTAAAGCAAGTCTTGAAGTAATGGAATTTATGTATTCTCTCAGCTTTTTAGACGAGCAATAATCCGATGACATATATTTGCCTGCCATGGAAGCCTTCATTGCATAGAACCGCCCATTATCAATATATATGAGGCTAAGGCCTCCTCGTCTGTGTATTAAATGGGTTGGTCGTCATCTTGAACTGAAGTGCTGGTTTTATATAAATATTTTATGTGCAAACTTAAGTCGGAGCTCAAATAAAGCATACCCTAAATGTGAAGTTTGTTTTTAACATATATAATTACAGATTTTATTGTAAATTTAATTTAAACACAATGGAAATAAAGTATCAACTGAAATTCAAACTAAGCAAACGGGAATAACGTTAACTAAAAAACTTATTAAAAAAATAAACGAAACTTTAAATTTTTGTTCAAGAACATTACTTGGATCGGGATCCATCCGGGAGATCTCCAAGCCCCATCTGGCCGAACTGGAGAGAGCGTCGCTTTAATAGAGTTGGGGCTTGGCCATTGCCTTCTCCTTCATCTGCACCTGCACCTTCGCCTACGATGGACTGCCTCCTGAACGTGAAGAAGCTATTCTTGGCCCGGCAAAGGCGCAACTCCTCCTTGTAAGCAGGCGTTAGCATGGGCACATAGTCGCTGGGATCGCACAGGTCACCATGCGAGCTGTGGAACTCCTTGTAGCCTCTGTGCAGCAGATACAGCTCCGGATAGTCCAGCGTTGGGTAGCTGCTGGCATGCTCAAAGCGATCGCGATTGCGTAGGTAGCGCAGGAGCCTCGGTCCCCGCTCCGAGGAGAACTCACAGTGGAACACATAGATGCGACGCCCAGCCTCCTCCTCCCTGTGGGTCAGACTGGGAAAGGCCTCCTTGATCTGATCGCGCGTATAGAGATTTCGGGCACCTTGAATGTGGCCGCCAAGGAACTCGTACGGATAGCGGCAGTCGATGATCTCATAGCCACCGCCGTTGCCCAGCTGCTCGACGAACTCGCCCTGGATGAGGCGGGCCAGGGTGTCGCCGGAAATGGTTTTCAAGTCGTTGTGCCGGGTGCCGGCCATCAGGCAGGGCAGGGCACAGGGCTTGCTCAGATCCCCGATTAGTTGGGGATCGGGGCGAAAGCCGCAGGTGAATAAGTAACGTCCTTGTCCCTGTCCCTGTCCCTGTCCCTGTCCCTGATGCTTCTTCTCCTCGCTGCTTAGAAAGAGCTGCATCGAGCGCCGCTGTGACTCCTCCCTTTCCTCGTACTTCTCCAAATCCATCAGGGCCATGTTCTCGTCATCGTCGTCAACGTCCAGCGAGTTGTTAAAGACGCTCAAGGCTCTGACGGAGGAGCTCTGGAAGCTGCCCTGAACCTTCTCTGCATCACCATTGAGATTCATGCTCTCACCACCCATATTTAGGGACAGTTGCGTGATGGGCGAAAGGAGGTTGGAGCAACTAGTGACCGGGCAACGCTGCGGTGTTCCCAGCGAATCTTTTAGCTTCTTGGCTGCCACATATTCCTCGACCTCGTCCTTCAGATCCTTTTGATTCAGCCGCTTGTTGGCCATCTGAAAAAAGGACTCGCAGGCAGCTGTACTTTCGCCAATTTCAGCTTAATTTATGTAAAGAAACTCACTGGAAATGCCCTGAATTCTTGAAATATTTGAATTAAACTTGGGTATAGCCTGCAAAAGTGCCCTATATCTCACTTCCTGGAAGACCTTTCGTCTTTCAGGCAGGGACTAGCGGGGCTTTTGTAAATATTTATATGAATATTTAATTAAATTTTTACTTTGTGTTTTTTGTTGGTCGTCAACGTTGTGAGAAGGCTAGAATAATAATGGCAGATGCTTGACAGAAAATTCAAGGGAACTAGATTGATTTTTTGATTCCGAGAAAAGCATATATTCAGCTTTATTAATAATTATTTTAATTTAATTTCCCTGAAATATTCCTACTTACATTTTTTCTTCGTTTTAGTTGTGTTATTTTGGCAAGATTCACGCTTTAGCCGCTAAAAATCGCTTTTGAATTTGAACTTCAACGGCAACCGGGTTACGCCGGCGCACACTTGCCTGCAGCTTTCTTACTTATTTTGTTATCGACGCACTGCAACGCAGCAAAAACTCTGAGCAACCCTGTGCATTTATCGATAGCTCTACGCTTTTCGTATTGGAATTTCCAATTGGAGAGGTTCAAATTGACCTTTTAGTAGTGGCAACCTCGCCGCCGACGGTAGCTCAACGGTTTGAGATGACCACTCCCGTTAACGGGAAATTATAGCTCCGTCGGTCCGGGTTCGAGTCCCGGACATTAAGATGGCATGGAAAAAGAGAGCTTCTATGTATAATATTAGCCATAAGTAGTTAGTCAAAGATTGTAAATAGATAAGCGTAAAGTCTGGCGCCTTATGCGTCTTTTTTGTTCTTAATTAATTTTTTAATGAAAAAGCTTTATTTCGTTAGCTTTTTATTCTTAATTAGGAAGATCTTTAATATTTAAAAATGTGCGTTTATTATTCTTTTTTTAGTTTTAAGACTTTAAAAATTATATGCTTTTGGTATTAACCACTATTTTGGCTTTATATAAAAATGGTAATTAATTATTTTAAAAATGTAATTAAGATTTTTTTAATGGAAAAACTTTTTTCAATTGTTTTTCATTCTTAATTAAGTACAACTTTAATATTTATTACCTACAAATGTGCTTTTCGAGATTACAAGTAATATATTTTTGATTATATACCACTAAATAAGCTTTATATAAAAATGTTATATGGTTATTACCAGGTAAACCCCATTAAAAATTCAGTTATTTTAGTGTTTAGTGTATTTGTTTTTAATTTTTGTGGTTTAAAAGTGAACAATAAAGAAAATATATAAGGTAAAATCGGGGTGTAAGCGTGTAATTAACATGGGTTCAGTGTTCTATCTGTTGATATATCCATATTTTGAGGTGTACTATGTGTCCTCATCCTTGGAGGGAGGCTGTTGGGGCCTAAAACGACTGCAGGACCGGAGCTGAGTAGCTCGAGGCGGGACCCCTGTAAGTTCTCTGGCCCCCCGGGCGGTTGTAGGTCTGCTGCACCGGCGGCAAATAATTGTGACTGGAATCGACATATCCCTGGACACCTCGCATCGAGTAGCTGTCCTCCGATCCTCTACGCTCCCGCGATGCCCTCTGCCTGGCCTCCTGGGCGGCACAGGCCGCGTTCTCCGCTGCGGTCTTTGTGTTCTTAAAATCAGCCCGTGCCACCTCCACCTGACGCAGGAGGAGCTCCATTCGCTCCTTGGCCTCGGCCACCGCCTGCTGCTGATCAGCCAGGGCCTGTTGGGCCCCGGTGACCACACGTTCCGAATTGGCGAGACTTTGCTGAGCATTCTTTATGGCCTCGGTGAGGGCCTTCACCTCGGCCTCGGCCTGCTTCACCCCCTGACGTGCGTCGGCAGCAATGGTCTTGGTGGTCTGCAATCGCGATCTCTCCTTGTGCACCACCAGCTTACCCTCGCGCAGCTCCGACTCGATCTGATCCACCAGTTGTTGCTTGCCCGCGACTGCGGCCTCCGCTGCCTTGGCCGCGCTGAGAGCCTTCTCGGCCAGCTGCTTCTGGACCAGGCGGGCGGCTGCAGCGCCGGCCTCTACTTGGGCATCGGAAGCATCCTTGGCTGCCTTGGCCGCCTTCTGGGCAAAGCTCTTGGGCTTGTTTGCTATCTTGTCGCACTGGGCGTCGGCCTTCTCCCCCGGGCACGGAGCACTGGCGTGATTATCCTTGCACAGGCTGGCTATCTCATTGGTGGGCTGCTTGGGATACACACCTTTACCGTTGGGATATTATTATAGAAGATATTCCAATTGTTTTTACCTGCGACCACTTGAAGCCACTCGAGAGAGTTGCAAAAATCAGAAAAATCAGGAGGAAAAATGCTGGTATGAACTCCATTATGTACGATATCGGAATGAGCTCGAAAGCCTGTGCTGGGACTGACAGGCGAGAATATATAGAGAGCAGGGCCTACTTGAGGATCTAAAAACAATAATACTGTAACAATTCAGGCACGAAAAGGTATCTCTGACCTCACTATGTATTTAATTTCTACACCCAGAAAAAGGCATTAACTAAAAAGTTTAAAAATTAATCTAAAATTTTGTGAAAAATTACCTAATCTTACCTATGGCCTTAAATTTAGGTAATGCTATACAGGTAAAAATATTCTTGAAAGAATGAAGCATATTTGGATTATTTTAGACAAGCGATATCTTGAAATTATTAAAAACGATTCGGGATTAATTGGTTGAAATAATCCCGCAATTCGGGACTAAAATAAAAGGGTCTATTTTTAGCTGAGAGCCGAGAATAATGCTCTCTTTTGGGTACTCCTTTTGTATTTGAGTTTTCGTCACCAGAGTTCAGTTCGCTTCCGTGGCCCAATTGGTAACTGGCCCGTCATTGGATTCCGACACATGGGATCGAAACTTACTCGGGGCAAAGTAAATGTGAGTATGCTTTAGATTGGATTTATTTTAAAACTTATTTTGACTTAATGCTAATAAGATTAAAATAAAAATTCCGAACACACTTGAATTATTAGGTACTTTGTGACCTAAAAAAATGCCCATTATGGTCTAAGTGCGTGACCTAAAATGGCCCAATGCTTCACGTTTAAATCTGGGCAATATTGAATATAAATATATATGTTTGTGAAACTATAACATTATTTTAAAAGTAATACAACAAATAATGCCAAAATGTTTACAGTATTTCTTTAAATACTGTTGCAGTGCAGCGTTGCCACTTCTGTCGTATGGGTCGCCAACAGCCACTCCGTGCCAGAGGTGCTACAACCGGTTGGGAATTGTGTGCGCACAGGAGAGAGAAAATTAATTTTGCTCGTTTTTTCGTCGTTGAAAAGTAAAATGGAAGCCCGAGACCGCCTGGTAGTTAAATTAATAAATTGAGAATTTGTAAACAATTATTTAATTAAAAGCGTTTTTAATATGTTTAATAGTTTAGGAAAAAGTTGCCTAAAAATCAAGCTGTACATTCCTTTAAAATAGGCAAAAAGTCTATTATTTAGGTTATTTAGGTAATCTCACAAAAAATGATTCTTAGGTAATTCGTTACCCTGGAATTAGTCCACAATTTTTCTGGGTGTAGCTCAGCATCACCAGGCGAGCCAAACCGAGCCTGTGCTTCTCTGTCCCTCTGAACGCAGCGATACTGGAGACTATAAAAGCTAGATTTAGATTTAAATAAAAGGATATAAAGCAACTTTGGTTCGTTTTTTCCCATCACACTTATTATTATTTTCAGAAATCGGATTACAAATACATAAAGCAAGACACAAAGCACCAACTGACATTTAAAGGAGCATAATAACAATAGATAATAAATACTAGCAATAGTTAAATACAATAATTAATTGGCATGGATAATACGCTTTAGGGTGTGGGGTGCAGGCTAAGAGGAAAGCGAGGCCTTATTCTATTTACGATACAAGTCGTGCATGCGCATCATCGCTGCCGTAACTTCCCCCGAATTGTCCGCCTGCGTGGGCGACGGCACCATCGTCAAAGTCTGCCACCAGGATGCGCGGCACCTGCTGACCTCCGCCTCCGCCTCCGCTTCCGTTGTCCAACGAGTGTAGGTTGCTTGCCTGCTTAGAAAAAACCATTAAGAAGGATTCTCCAATAACGGACTCCATCATACTCTGGGGCTTTCGAGCAGCATCTCGGTAGCCATCGGGTCGTTGGACGACGACTGACGTGGGCGGAGTAATCGCTGGAGAACAGTCGGCACGCCAAACTGCGATGATGAGGCGCTGACGGTGGTGTTGGTCCCTGTCCCTTGACTCGATTCCGTGGTGAACTCCACACCGGACTCGGAACGTTCGTGGTCCAAGAAGGCTTTGCTCGACGAGCCACCGAGCGTCGCCAGTGGATTCTGGAAATGCAGGTTTATGTTGAGATCCGTATGACCGCGCTGCCGGTACTTATAGTACATGTAGCCCGCTCCTCCGATCAGCAAGGCGGCGGCCAAGAGGAGCAGCGTCATCAGCCAGTGGCTGCCCGACTGTTGCTGCTGCTCCAGTTCCAGGCTGTTGGCCGACGAACCAATGGCCACCTCGTTGCCGGAGCCATGGGGACACCGTTCGCCCTCGGCCACCAGCCGATGGCCGCACATGCACTCGTATCCGAAGTCAGCCTGCAGGCACAGCCCATGGCAGTGGGCATGCAGGCAGGCATGGGCCGCCGGCTGGGGCTGACGAGATCTGGCGGCCACCACAATGTCCTCGGCATTCATCACGTTCAGATTGATGTTCCTGCAGACCCGGGAGCCGTACAGGGCGCATTGCTGCGCCTCCTTGGCGCCCAGGTTGACGATGTACGCATTGTTCTCGAACACACTCAGGCCGGATGGCTGGATCAGGGCATTCGACTTCTGCAGCATGATCTCCGGCCGCCGTTGCGGTCCCGACTTGGCTCTATAGCTAATCCGTTCCAGCGTGCGCCTGTGGAGGTCCACGTAGTAGAGCAACTGCTGGTGGGGATCGGTTGTGAGGGCCGTCATGTAGCTTTCGCTCCTCTGGAGAAGCATTTCCTTGCGACTGCCGTCCAGCCGGGCCATGTGCAGCTCCGAGCTGGAGTGGCCAAAGCCCTCCGTCCGTATGGCTATGTAGAAGACCCTGGCATGATACCCGTCCACGGCCAGGTGCTTGAGGCGCTTGTGGTTCTTCGCTAGCACTATCCTGCCGCACATGCGCACCTCGAAGCTGCACGCCTGGATCTCCTGCGCTCCGCTCAGCACGTACACATTGCCGGTGGCCCAGTCCAGCGAGAGTTTCGTGGGTCTGGGCAGGGTCAGGGCCCGCGTTATGTGCTTCTTTCGGAGATCGATCTGGTAGATGACGTCCTCCTCCTCGGCGGAAAAGTAACCCATTTCCCGGTGGACATCCACATCGAAGCCAGATATCCGTGAGTCGTTCGCCGACCAGGCCACCGTGAGCATGACGGGATGTTCGCTGAGATTCCTCACCTGGTTGAAGCTGCTAAAGAGAATGGTGGCTCCCGACTCCAGGCTCTTGCAACTGACCCGATCCTGGCGCAGCATAAAGTCGGCATGGCACTGGCACTGGTAGCCGCCCAGCGTGTTCTCGCAGAGCTGGGCGCACGGCTGCTGCTCCTGCTGGCACTCGTCGATGTCCGAACAGCTCGACTTGTCCGAGTCCAGGCGGTAGCCATCGTAGCAGGAGCACACGGCGCCGGCGGGCGTGGCCCGGCACTTGTGCTGGCACAGCTTGCGTCCGTCCGCGGGTCGGCAGGCCGTCGCACACTGCGGCCCCTCATCCCGGCCGTTGGCGCAGTCCGGAAAGTTGTTGCAAACGCGCGACATGTCCACGCACTCGCCGTCCTGGCAGTCGAAGAGATTGGGTCGACAGGCTCGCCTCGATGTACTCCATAGCTGGGGCTCCACTCCCGACTGCGTCTGGTTGTGGTGCCTCTTCTTCTCCTCCTCCTCGCAGCTCAGCTCGTCGCTGCCATCGGAACAGTCTCTCTCGCCGTCGCAGCGGAACTCTTGGCGGATGCACTGCCTCCCGGAGCGGCACTGGAACTCGGCTATGCTGCACATCTCTCCGCAGTCCGCCTCATCCTCGCCGCGCGCGCACTCGGCGGTGCCGTTGCACTTGGCTGCCGACGGAATGCACTTCTTGGTGCTCGTGCACTTGAACTCATCCAGGGCACACGATATGTTCACCTTAGTGGACTCTGGCGAGCAGTTCAGTTCGTCCGACCTGTCGCCGCAGTCGTTGTGGCCGTCACAGACCAGACTCCGGTCCAGGCACTGGCCCAAGAGGCAGCGGTGCATGTCCGGCGGACAGGTTCGTTGGCCGCACTTGTCGTGCTCGTCGGAGGCATCGCTGCAGTCAATCCGGCCGTCGCACTCCCAGCTGCCGGGCACGCAGGATCCGCTGCTGCACTGGAACATGCCCGCATCGCAGGTGGTGGGTTTCTCGCATCCCACCTCGTCGGAGTTGTCGCCACAGTCGTTGCTGCCGTCACACAGCAGGCCAGAGTCCACGCACTTGCCATTGTCGCAGGCGTGCTGGTGGGCATGGCACATCTTGGACTTGTCTGGAGGGTTAGCTTGGATTAGACTCGCAAGGACAAGCGATAGGTGGAGCTTTACTTACCAAACTTCTCGCAGTGCTGCTCATCGGTGTGATCCTGGCAATCCTTGACTCCGTCGCAGCGTCGCTCCATGTCCACGCACTGGTCCCCGCTGTGGCAGCCGAACTGCCTCGGCTTGCACATCATTTTCGGCTTCCTGCGGTGCTCCTCGTCGCAGCCCGTCTCATCCGAGTTGTCGACGCAGTCGCGGTGTCCGTTGCAGCGGTGAGCCATCGTCAGGCACTCGCCGCTGCCACACCGGAACTCACAGTCCAGGGCCTCCATGCAGGTGCGGTTGCCGGCATCCCGGTACACGAATCCGGCCGGGCACAGACAGATGGCGTGGAAGGGACCCTCGCCCACGCAGATATGCGAGCAGCCGCCGTTCTGCTGCTGGCAGGGATGCGTTTCGCGACTGAGGGGCGAACTGGCGGTCAGAGGAATCCTGCGGGGCGGGGCGATGGGCACAAAAGGCATAATGGCGCCCGGGTCACCCTTGGCCTCGATGTCGATCCTCTTGCGCGGGCCCATGTTGCTCTTGTGCGTCCAGTAGATGGCCGCAGAGCTCAACTCGCTCCAGAACAGATCCTGCTGGACCAGGGCCAGGCTATAGGGTCGCCTCAGCTTGCCGCGGAAGGGTTGGGCCAACGGCTGCCGGTAGTCCGAGTAGCTGATCCTGCCCAGGTCGCTGTCCGACCAGAATAAGTTGTGTGTCTCCTGATCGGCGGCCAGCTTGATGTCGTCATCGCCCAGATCGTCCTCGAAGACGTGCACCTGGTCGCCCTTCCCGCTCAGCGGGATGCGGTCGATGTGCGTGTGCCGCCTGGCCTTGAGCACCACGTACAGGTAGCCCTCCGTGGGCATCACGCTCAGCCCGATGGGAGATTCCTGGCCCGGGAAGAAGCGGATCAGGGCCCGATGGCCCGTCTGCAGGGACAGCAGCTCCACCACGCCTCGCTCGGCATCCGCCCAGTACAGATTCCGGCTGAGATGGTCGAAGGCCAGGGCGCTGACGTTGCCCAGATTGGCGCGAACGAGGATGGTCGTCTCCTGCGTCTCCGGCTGGTACTCTAGCAACAGTCGCTGGTCGTTGTCCGCTATGATGAGGGTGCCATTGATCCGGTTGTAGACAATCTCGTCAATGGAGCAGGGCAGCGTGTGCGACTTGCTCACCACGTGGCGTCCAAAGGCCGTGTGCTCGATCTCCAGCAGCACCTGGCGCAGGCCCACGAACAGCCGCTGGCGTTTCTCCGTCATTGTGCAGCGCTGCTGGTCCGCCGACAGCCGCATCCCGTCGGGACAGGCGCAGCTATGGCCGCCAGCCTCCGGTTCGGCGAGCAGGCAGAGGTGCGAGCACCTGGCAGTGAGGCAGCCGTGGCTGGAGTCCGGTTGCTTGGCCGGGTGGTAGATGTGAACGGCGTAGATGGTGCGATCGCGGGCCAGCACGCGGTGATCCTTTCCCGAGAACTTGTGGCACGCATGGACGCTCTTCGTTGCCCAGTCCGACCAGTACAGCTGATCCTCGAAGATGGCCAGGCCATACGGGTGCTTTAGCATCCCGTCCAGAACCGTGCGCCGGTCACTGCCGTCGGGCTTCACGGTTTGCACGCTCCCCAACTTGGCGTCCACCCAGTAGATTCTCTGCTGGTGCATGTCCAGCGCAATCCCATTTGGCCAGTGGATGTTATCGCTCACAATCGCCCTCGACCGACTGCCGTCCATGGAGGCGCGTCCAATCTGGGGCTTGGCACCCCAATCCGTCCAGAACATCAGGCCGCGCTGCGGCCACAGGGCCAGGGATCGGGGCTGATGCACGTCCTGGGTGACCAGCACGGCGCAGTTCATGCCGTCGTTGGAGCACACGGCTATGTGGCGCATAATGTTGTCCGAAAAGTAGATGTTCTGCGTCAGCCAGTCCACGGCCAGGTCTTCGGGCGCATCCAGGCCGGAGGTCAGCAGGATCTCTGAGTGCGAGCCATCGTTCTTGGCCTTGACAATGCTCTCGGCCTCGTTCTGGATGTTCGTCCAGTATATATGACTGCCATCGTAGGCCACGCCAATCACCTTGCTCAGATTCCCCGCCACCTGGTAGACATGGTTCCGTATGTTGCCCTCCTGCAGGTGCATTCCCATCACCGTCATCTGTGTGGTGTACAGGAGTAGCGGCTCGTCATCGGGCGAGCCGTGAATCTTCGAGGCGCGACACGTGCGATTGTCCTTGGCCAGCAGGTAACCCGCATCGCAAACACATCGGTAGCCGCCCGAGGTGTTCTCACATCCCTGGCTGCACAGATGATTTTGCTCCTGGCACTCGTCAATGTCCTCGCACTTTTCCGCGAACTTGGCCTGTCTAAACCCGGCTGGACAGTGGCACTCGGCTCCGCCGGTGGGCATCATGTGGCAGGTGGCGCCCGGCGCACACTTCTTGCTGCCGCAGTCCGGCTTGGTGTGACAGCTGTCGGACTCGTCGCTGCCATCGGTACAGTCGGGATGGCCGTCGCACACTTCACTCAGGCGGAGACAGTTCTCATGGTTTCGGCACAGAAACTTGCCCATCTCGGGCTGGCAGAGGTTCACTGAAAGTGAGAGGACTCTTATTAGAAAAAGTTATTTATTTTTGCCTCTGGATTGAAAATCCAGTTGAAAGGGGGTCCTAAAGTATGCAATTACTATTTTTAAGGCTGCAGTTTGCAGCATACTTTTGGTCTGGCTTGTATAATGGGTTTCTTATTGGACTTTACTGAGCTTAAATTCAGACATTAATCACGCAGCTCAATCAAGAAATCATTATTACTCAAAAAAGAAGTAAATAAGTCACAAATTCTAAAAGTTACACTGAAAGGAGTTAAAGTGAAAGGGGGAACGTTGACCCACCGCATCCCTTCTCATCGCTGCCATCGCCACAATCATCGACGCCATCGCAGACCCATTGCTTTCGCCTTAGACACCTTCCATTGGCGCACAGATGACCCTCGTTGGACGCGCAGCTGGCCTCCGCCTGCTTGCAGCCGGCCAACTCGTCCGATCGGTCTGGGCAGTCCGGCCTTCCGTTGCACATGAAATCGATCGGGATGCAAGAGCGATCCACCTGGCACGTGTACTCCTGGTCACTGCAGTTACGTTTCTTCTGGACAAAGTCGCCAAACCGGAAGCCCGAGCGGGTGGGGCAATTGAGCTCATCCTCGCCGCCGGGACAGTTCTCGATGCCGTTGCACATTAGTTCAGCTGCCAGGCAGGCACCGTGTGGCTGGGCACACGGGAACCAATGTGGCGGTCGGCACTGTCGGTAGTCTGGATGGAGGATTAGATAGAAGTTAGGAGTTCTTTACCCATAAGGGCAGGATCATTTCTTTTTTACCGCAGTGTAATTCATCCGAGCCGTCCTTGCAGTCTCCGCGTCCGTCGCACATCTTCGCTTGTAAGATGCAGCCGCCGTCTCCGCACTGGAATTGTCCTGCATCGCACCGCGTGTCCTCTGATCCCGACGTGGCGGAGCAAATCGGACCGCAAAGGCCAAGGAGTAGCACCACCGCTGCCACATAGCGCCCAGATCCGCATCCATCTCGCCGCCAAAGTCGCTGTCTGGTGTAGCGTGTCTTTGAGGTTAGGTTGAATTCGTGCCGGCCGGCGGCTCTCATCATCATCTTTTGGCACACAATCCGGCTCTGGCGCTCACTGGTGGACTGGAGCAGGTGCTCCGCCTGGCACATTCAACACAAATCGGTTATTAATTAGTCGACAATTAACATATACAATACGGGTTAAGCGGACGAACAAAATTTTCAACTTGCAGCTTGGAAAGCTGAAAACGAACAGATCGAGGAAACGTGGGTGGCCGTTCCAGCCAGTCACGTTGTTTGGCGGGCCCTGGAAAAGCACCGTTACAAGGATTTAGTGTGACCGAAGGCAGTTAAGGAAGGTATGCCTGACGCGGTATCTTCTATTTCAGTGCCAGCTGATGCTGGAAATTAAATCGTTTTTTTAAGTTTAGGTTTAAAAATATAATTTTCTGTTCAATCAAATATATGATGCGTTCTTTACCTTGGTTCTATGTATAAACAGATTTTTTTTCCTTGATTTATTGCGACTTTGTGTGAAAATTTTACCTAATTATAGAGAGCAACACAGATTTCAAACTTAAAATGTATTATACATAAATATGTGAAAAAAATATACATCTCAAGTGTACTTTGAACGAAATTATGAATATAAGGATTATAGAGTCAGCAGGCACTGCCAAACCCGTATTTAATCATCCACATAAACCAACGGATTCTTCCTGATCACGTCGTCTACGAATTCTTGGAAGAAGGCCGTGCCGCCTTTATTGTCCATCGCCATGAGTGTGTCCAGCATGCCCCAGGTGATGTACTTGTCCATGAGATTCCGCTTGATGGCGTATGCCGGCATGAAGACGTTGAAGTAGGTCAGCTTCCAGTGCGGGCGCAGGCGCGGTATGCAGATGCGATGCGGCACAACCTGCTTGTCCGGCAGCGTGCTGGCGTGGACAAAATGCCAATTGTCCTCCGGACGTGGCTTTGGCTTCGCTTTCGGTGGAGCCCTCTTGCGGGGTTTTCTTGGCGGCGGCGGCGTCAGCGGGCGTGGATTTGACTCCGGCTGCCGCTCCTTGGCGTTGAACTTTTGCGACCACAGGCACTCGAGTTGGATAAGCGACTTGCGATCTACGCGCGTCAAGTTCTCCTCATCTGAATGCAGATTAGACAGGATGTCCGCTATTACGGACATTGAGAAGTCGCGCGATTCGGCGATCCATGTCGGCTCCTGTTGCGGTAGCTTGCATTTCGGGGCTCGCGGCATGTTTTCTGGCAAATTGAAGCACAAACATTTTATTTACTGAATACTTAATTCGCTTACAGTAACTTTCAAGATACCTGCTTGCTACACCAATCTTTTTTGTTTTTATATGGTTCTTAAGCGTTTTTGTGAAATTCTATTGATCTCGATCTTTTGATAAACACCATTTTTGGCTGGAAGACATCGATAGATCAGTGTTTTCCAATAATATCGATGTTTTTCCAGTTCCAAGATATTCCAGAAGCTTTGATCATTGCATTTCTTGCAACCAGGTGGCAACGCCATGCAGACTACGTTAAGAGTTTGAAATTTTTTTAATTAAAAAAAAATGTAGTGCATGGAATTTGTAAAATTATTCCATACACTTTTTTTCTAAACATAATGTCTTTATTTACATAACTTTTTTCCTTTTTCGAAATCTAATTTTAAAAAGTATTTGATATCTTTAATAACACCTTATTTGGACTATACTCTTACTTTTTAAAGGACTTTCAATAACTGAGGACTAATTTTTTCGAGTGTATGCTCATCAACTCAAGAGGAAAGAAAAAGAAAAAGTAATCGAAAGAGATTCGAACCATCATAACATCGAAAATCACATCTCCGGCGAATATCGCAAAAGGACTGCACCAAATACAGAGTGATTAATTGGCCCGCCATGATGTCAGCGGGCTAGAAATTCGAATTCCAAAACGAACAGTGCAGTGTGAGACAGAAACAAGCATCTAACCCGCCCGTTTGCGTTTGAGTGAGCCATTGCAACAATTAATAACGGTTATGCCGCGAGATTTATGAGCGACGACATATAAACAAGACCAAAGCGCTGTAGCCGTCGACCGCGAAATGTCATAAAAAGTCCGACTGTGAGTCCGTGTCCGAGTCCAAGTCATAGTCAGAGGCAGAGACAAAACCCGAAATTGCTTAGAAACCAGAAGAGAGCACTCACAAATTGGATAATTAAGGGAAGGGGCGCGAGTGCGAGTGCGACTTCACACGCCATAGGGGGCGTGCCGCAATCGTAAAAATAAAACTAAAGTAACGCCAAAACCAAACCCAAACACCTGGGAATGCACATGGAGAAATATTGTGTTTGAAGTGGCTTTGGTTTTCAGTTAAAAAATAAATTAAATCGTTCTGTCCCAGCTGCCATGGTAAAATTCTCAAGTCCGAAATTGTTAACGTTGGAAGTTTTATCTTTAGAATCAAATTTAAATGGATAAGCTCACAGGTTAATCGTTAAAATATTTTAATACGTTAAATAGGTTTACTAACTGAAATTAACAAATACGAACTTGGAACTCACTTGAAAACTTATTTACTATTTGATTTGAAAATGTATCTGTTAAAAACTTAAACTTAAACGTATATATTTCCATATTTAATTATCTAAAATCGTTGTGTCAGCTGTGTGTAAAGATATTCTGATTATTGCTACAAAACTCTCTTCACTTTTTCTCCTAGTGTACTCACTGCATATGCCATATATAGACAATATCGGCGAACGTGGTTTTTCCACGGCCATACAATTTTGGGGGCTCCTCTGCCGGATGAGTCGTGGGATATCGGAACGACTCTGCCGCCATCGTGACAAGCAAACATGCTCTCGGGGAGCTTGGGAGTCTTCGCCGCGCTGTCCGGTTGCTCCGTTCCCGTTGAGTAATGGGCCCTGTCCGGCGACATGTCCGCACCAAGGCGTTAACTCGGTTGTAGTTGTAAAGTAGCTCTCCGAGCTAAGAAGCGTATAAAAACTAGAGCCGGCAGCTCAATCGGCAACAGTTGATCGTCAGCGTCCAACTCAGTGAATACAAAAAGAATCCAAACTCCTGTCCAGGACCAAACAGAAACATTCTAAAAATGGTGAGTCGAAAGATCTAGAGAGATATATAATCATAATAATAGATTCTATGATTTAATATCTTTGTTGCGTGCATTGTTTTAACATTTCCAACTGGACGTCCTTTTTATTGAGCTCTTTACGTTTTATTGTGTGCCCGTTTTCTTTTGTTTCCAAATAACTCAAAGTAGCATTTTTTCGGTAGTGTGGCAACTCTAACGCAGAGGCAGTTGCATTTGAAATTGTGCAAAGCTTGCGTAAAATACTAAAAAATATTAAATTCATATACTGAAAGTATTTTCAGTTTTTAATCATTTTTAAAAACCACTAAAAATGTATGTAATCCTCAGAACTCCATCACTGTGCTCGCAATCTTCGCCGCCTCGCTGGCCTTCTGCGCCGGCGACGTGTCCCACTTGTCTCGCAGCTACCTGCCTCCCCTGAGCGGTGGATACGGTGGCTACTCCTCCGGATACTCCTCGTATCCGTCGTACTCTAGTGGAGCCGGCTACTATTCGGGCGGCATCGGCGGCAGCTATGCCTCGCCGGTGATCTCGTCCAGCTACCGCAGCTATGCGGTGCCGCAGTACAACTCCTATGCCACTCCCTCGCGCACCTACTTGCCGGCGAATACGGGTTACTCTGGTTACTCCGGATACTCGGGCTACTCCGGCCTGGACACCAAGTACGGCAGCAATGGCGGCTACGTCTATTAGGTGGACGCACACACCTGACAGCCAGCAACAATGGAGCAAGCGGACATCTTTCTATTTCTTACTTCTTTATTTTTTTTTTTTTGCCTGCTAGCCACTAAGAAATTATTTTGTGCAATTTATCGATACTAAAATTAATATTCGAATGCTTTATAAATAAATAATAAAAATGACTAATTTAAAATGTATTTAAATTTGACGACCAAAAACAAAGTAATAGAAATAATAGGGACTTACCGCAGTATCCTTTTCTCCTGGGATTCATCGATGCTTATTTTCTTTGAGGGCGAATATTCTTTCTGCATATTCTATTCAGCATGACTTGAATTGGGACTTTCAAAGATCCATTAAAGGGACGCTCC
Source organism: Drosophila auraria (assembly GCA_008042615.1). Taxonomy (NCBI): domain Eukaryota; kingdom Metazoa; phylum Arthropoda; class Insecta; order Diptera; family Drosophilidae; genus Drosophila; species Drosophila auraria. The sequence goes on from VNJW01002682.1 coordinate 19,309, forward strand.
TCGTGCTATCCAGATGGATTTTAATTGGGAAACGAGAATGAATAGGTAAAAAATACGTGGATATTTGCCGGGCATAATATTAAATGCCTAAAGTTAGGCTGCAAGTAACTGATGCAATGTTAAACCTATATTTAATAAGTAATTTCCTCCAAATAATTATTTTTTAATACTCTGGCCACATTCTTAACTTTATTTCGATAAAAAAAAAAAAATTATTTGTACAAAGTGTCGTTTCATATTTTTGTTGCTTTTTTTGTGTTCATTAGAGATCTTTTTAGTGCTTTAGGCGGTACTCATAGCCACCGTTGGAAGCATATCCACCAGATTTGTGTCCCGAGCTGTAGCTAGATCCATGACCAGATCGCAGGCCGGATCCTTGGAGATGGCTGGATCCAGAACCATATCCGTGGCTAGATCCCTGGCTAGCGGAGTAGCCGCTTCCATGGTTGGATCCAGAGTAGCTCACATGAGAGACGGCAGGAGCGGCATAACTCTTCCTGGAGGCCACAGGGGCGGAGTAGGAAGCATGGGAGGCGGCTGGGGCAGCGTAGGATCCATGGGAGACAGATGGTGCAGAGTAGGATCCATGGGAGACAGATGGAGCAGCATAGGATCCGTGGGAGACAGATGGAGCAGCGTAGGATCCATGGGAGGCGGCTGGGGCGGAGTACGATGATCCATGAGAGGCGGCTGGTGCGGAATAGGATGATCCAATAGAACTGTAGCTTGTCTGGGAGGCAGCTGGGGCCAGATACTGCCTGGAAGGAGCAGCCACAGGTGCGGAGTAGCTTGTATGAGAGGCGGCTGGGGCGGAATAGGAGCCATGAGAAGCTCCTCCCGAAGAGTACGATCCATGGGAAGCTCCTCCCGAGGAGTACGAGCCATGGGAAGCTCCTCCCGAGGAGTACGAGCCATGGGAAGCTCCTCCCGAGGAGTGCGAGCCATGAGACACGGCAGGGACAGCATAGCTATTCCGGGAAACAGCAGGAGCAGAGTAACTGCTATGAGACGATGCAGCTGGAGCCAGATACTGCCTGGATGGAGCGGCCACAGGAGCCGAGTAGCTGGTGTGAGAGGCGGCGGGTGCGGCGTACGATCCATGAGAAGCAGCTGGAGCCGAGTGCGATCCATGAGAGGATCCCGAGGAGTACGACGAGCCACCGGATGAGCCACCCGAGGAGCTGTAACTAAGCTGAGAGGCAGCAGGCGCCAGATACTGCCTGGAAGGGGCAGCGGCCACCGAGTGACTCTTCCTGGCATAGGAAGCAGCCGCCGGAGCTGCATAGGAGCCGGAGGAGCTAGAGGCCGCCGCATGGTAGCTGCTCTGGGCACCCACCTTGGGCGGTAAGTAGGAGTTGCTCAGCGGGCTGGCCAGACCCACGGAGGCCAGGGCCATAATCAGAACGGCAAAGGAGCGCTGAAAGTAATTAAATTAAATAAATGCATTAATTAAAATCGAATTTATAAAGGCACTTGCCACTAAACCAAATTGATTAATAAATCCAAGTAGAAAATAGAAATGAGGCACTCACAAGTGCATTAATCAATAAAGAATGTCTTGAATTAATTAAAAACAAGAGAATCTAACCCGAAAGAAGACTTAATAATTAGTTTCAGGGACTTAGCTCACCATCTCGATAGATTCTTCGTTTCTTAAGCTTTTCTAGCTGCTGTTCCGGCGTTGGGGGATTTTCGCAACTGATGCCACAGCAGCCGCTGGCCGACACTTTTATAGGAGACCCCGGACAATGGCTTCGCAGGTGAGTACGTATCTTCCAATACCCCAATACTCCAATCTTTCAATCCCCCCAAGACGCACACACAAACCAAAGGCGCTCTGGCAAAAAATAAAGCAAAAGCCACAATATTAGAACGCATAGGAACGAGGCGGCAAGAGTTATTTTCTTGGTGCTGATCATCATCAACGTACATAGTTTCGGCTCACACTAAACTGCAAGTTTTGGTAATGCCAAAGAAAGAAGGCTTAAGAATATTTGAAAATATAAGAAAATATAATTATGGAAATTTTGTAGAAGGATAGCACTCCTTAGATTTTAAAATAAATATATCAATAATATTTATTTTATTAATATTACGATGATTATAAAAATAAAAATATTAAATGCACAAATTAAAAAAAAAAAATAAAGGCTCTAAGTAAGTATGAAGAGCGCAGGGAAAAGCTCTAATAAAAATATATGAGAAGCGAAGAGAAGGGCGCTAAGTAAAAAGTATGAGAAGCGCAGAGAGAGGCTCTAAGTAGGAAGTATGAGAAGCGCAGAGAGAGGCTCTAAGTAAGAAGTATGAGAAGCGCAGAGAACGGCTCTAAGTACAAGGTATGAGAAGCGCAGAGGGGGGCGCCAAGTAAATATTATGAGAAGCGCAGAGAAGGGCGCTAAGTATTTAACTTTTATATTTATGTTAAAATTCATTATGTTTTTGTTTCTTTCCAGATAAATATCGTTCCCAATATTTTTCTTCGCTATTCTCTCATTTATAAAAACTTTGCTGATCAGTGCCAGCGATGGCGAAGAATGGCGCGATTGTGGGATATGTCGTAGACTCTATTTATTTGTCCGTTTATTTTTAGCCCTGTCCATTTCGGAAGTCGCCGAGAGTCGACTTGCGAGTAATTAATGATGTGCCAGTGCCCGGGCCGCGGGTGCGAAGTTCGCGGGTAATCCAAGCTTGATCCAAGAGCTGCTAACGGTTCGCGGATTGTGTTGGATTGAGTACAAAATCGGAATCGGGCAAGAGCCCGCCCGCATGCACTGGACAGCCCGGCCCGACCCGGCCCGGTCCGCGTCTAAAAGCAACCATTACTCACCACACACATTAATTATAATCCACACCGACATCGGGCTTAATGGTCGGGGCCCCTCGAGTGTTTATGTCTTCTGCGTGCGTTTATATAATTAAAACGAAATGCTAAGGGAAGAGGAATTAACAACAAACAAATAAAAAACATTAACAAAATCGCACAAAACAATACAACAAAAAATTGGGAATTGTGGAAGCCAAAAATACCCTTGCAAGTCTATAAAGTCATGCGATTTGCATAAAAATGATCAAAGTCATTGCGGGGAATTTGCTGATGAGAATTATCTATGGTCATAACTGTTCTAGGAGCCAAGTGCTTATCATAAGCTCTCAATTTACTACCTGTTTCTTCTGTCTTTTCTCCAAACAGTAGAGAAGAAAACGGGAATAATAAGATGGTTCTTTTTAGCCGGAGAAACAATGCTTGATACAAAAGAAGATGCGGCAATAAATGTATAAATCTTCAAGTAATAATTTTTTCACTTTCAATAATTCGAAATCATTATTATTATGAATTCTTTATGGGAATTCTTAGTGAGCTATAATTAATTGCCTTTTAAAGTCAATATACCCGCAAAGACAAGAGAAGAGAAACAAAGCAATTTATTTTTTCGCCTTCGAGGTGCGTAGTTGAAAAAGGTGAATAGTCAATTGGGGAGGGGATTGGTCTGGGAACTCGGTTTTGGCTGGATGAGTTATCTCTACGCAGATCAGTTTGATTTTCGCTTTTGACTGAAATGGAAGCTTCAGGATTTAATTGGCTTGAACTTAAGAGTGCCAGGATTATTTATAAATCAGAAAAAAGCTTGTTATGGGAATTGTACAAAGAATGATAAAATATTCAAATTAACAATAAAATAACTTCAAGAACTTGGAACATGGAATATGCCTTGCAACCAATTTATCTTCTGGTTTCTGTTTCCATTTTTTCTTAACATAATTTAGATTAATAAATGTAGAACAATTAATTAAATAAAATGCAAAGGTATATTTTATATAAAAATAATAAAAATTAAAGGCAAAGGTATATTTTATATAAAAATACTCCAGGGCATACTTAGTTAATTAGTTAAATAATTAAATACCTTCAAGCACCTACACCTACCTACACCTTGTTATTTTCTAGTTTCTGTTTCTATTTTTTTAAATACAAAATTTTAATTAATGTTGATCAATAAGTGTCCATAAATTAATGAAATAAAAGGCACAGGTATATTTTATTCTACAATACTTTGGGGCATAAATAAATAAATAAATTTAGATTATACATTTTCGACACAAAATTCTATCAAATAATTAAATTAAAGATAAAGACAGATTTTATTTAAGTCTAATTCACGGGACATATTGTTTTCTTTCAAGATTAAGATCATGATCACACAAAGTTACTTATTTCAGGGACTGTTTTAGTGATCACTTTCAAAAAATCTTCACAAAATCGAGTTTCCCAGAACTTCTGTTTTTCACTTTCCAATAAAAGGAACCAAAGGAAAATTTAACAATTCAATGGCAAAACCTTAAATTAATTGGAGAAATCGGGTGTTTTAAAGGGAAATTTGATCAAACATGTACTTCAGAGTGAAAACTGGAACCGTCCCATTTATCCACGCAATGAAAAGTAACTTTCCTGATCATCTACAGATCTTATTTGATTTTCATTAAATAAAACTCTTCATTAAAATTACAATTAAAGTCCCTTGAAGTTTCTCCCGAATGCTACTTCCTGAGTCCTGTCCTTGTCAATGGCCACAAAGAGAATGTTGTGCTTGCTGACCACTGGCTTGGTATCCATCTTCTGCTCGTCGTGTCGCACTTGGAGGGTGTCCGAGTCCAAGGTGATGGTGCCCACCAGCTGGCCGGGCTTCAGGTAATAGTTCTGGCCCAGAGCGGTGGGTCGGTGCTCGGTGACGAAGTGATACCTCATGGGTTCCACCTCCTCGATGATCAGCTTCGGTCGAGTGGTGGACGAAAGCGGTAAGGCGCCACTGGAGGCTATTGAAACCACTACAAAGATGAGTATCCACTGGGTGAGCATGCTGGAGCCTGGTTCCTGCTGCTGGCGCGTACAAAATGCAATCCGGATTCGCCTTGGGGCATTCTTTTATATCCTGAGCCCTGGGATTCTGGACATGCAGGAAGAGAGCTCTCTCCGCGAACGTCGCGCCGGCGCTCTTCGATTTCTACCTGTCCCGCTTTGGGCATAACAAGTTTTTTTGGACATTAACCCGATTTCGATTTCGCACTAAGCGATACAATTTATAAATGTATGCATGTCAGTATATATATGGGATATATATCGGAGTGTATATAATGCACACACGCCATCGGTTTTCGGTCCATTCACAACACAAAACGGAGAAACAGAAATGCAAATTTTCTGCTCTTTTCGGCTTTGTGTCTTCTGTTTTGGCCATAACACCCGATCTGGCTATATGTGCACATAATATCCGCATAGGGTAGAGAGTGGGGACAGACACCCAGTGGCTAGATCTTGAATCTGCTTTTAATGGCAAATAAATGTTTGCTGGCTTCGTTTATTTATCATTCTGCTCGATATATACTTATTTATGAGTTCATGATTTGCCAGAATGAACGTCTTTATCGCTGGGTGAGTGTGTCTGGCAAATACCTAGCACATTTCAAGGGAAGTTTACGAGGTTTGAAATTTATAAAAGTTGCACAAAGCTTTTCATTTGTTTAATCAGCTGCGATCTGGTGATTTTATGATATGTTTTTTGAGTATTTCAGGGAGCTTTATTTTTGTGGATGTGTTTCTCATAAAATCTACAGTTTGATGCTTCCAATTTAAGCTTTTAAAGTTAACTTTTAAATTATAATGAAGACATTGTCTCCTTAAGATTGATATCTTAAAAAGAATTAAGGAACATTTCAGGAAATCAAAGAGGTCACACAATAGCTGGCAATCAGTCTCAGTCTCTGACTTGTATGAGTTCCGGATTGATCAGACATTGATTAATGGCTTCCCAGCATGCCGAAGGACTTCAGTTTTCAGCGCCCGCTGATCCCCAAATTGAGTTTAGTATTTTATACCAAATTTAATGTGTCAAAATAAAAATAAAATTGAAAATTAACAACAAAAAATGAGGAAGATTCTTAAAGTCTAGAAAAGCTTCTGTTAAAAATAATATACAACAAATAAATAAATAAAATTAAATAAGATACGGGTATCCCTAGTCCTCCTATAATATATACCGATATCTAATCCAACTACTAAAATCTAGGTGGAGGAACATCGATGTTTTTAAGGGTACTTTTCCACTACGTTGCTTTTTCCAACTATCGTTTTTAGCACTCTCTTGAAGAAAAACAGCTGTTTTTTGTTTACGTTTTGATTTGGCGGAAAATTAAATTCAATTCAAAATTCAAACCAATGTTTACTAAGATTATAAATTAAAGAGCTAGACATTATTTTCTATTTGCAACTATTCTATTTGTAACAATAAAGATTTCACGTGGCTCCGCCAGGCAGCCGCTTGACTGGAGGAACTTGCAGAAACCACTGCAGTCCACTGGAATCTCTTAGCCTGAAGCCACAACTAAGATGCAGACGCATCAACCCGTCTCTTCTTAAACAAGTCTCTTATGATCCCGAATTCACATCACCTGGCCCTGCCAAAGGACGAGTAAGTGGAGGCGGTCGTGCCCCTGGAGGAGAAAGATAAATCTGGGTATACGCCCCGCCACCGACCAAACTCCGCCTCCGCTTCCGTTAAAAACATGAAGCGAATTTAGAAAAGTGAGTGGATCCCTGCGCACCGTCGCTGACGCCACTGCTGCGCACCAACGTCCTTCTGTCCACAGGGCTCAGCTATCTGAAGGTGTCAGCTTGCAAGCTCAAGAAGGCTATTTATTGCAATGCCCAAGTAGGGTTTTACAAAGCCGAGCAGCTGCAGAGAAAGTGGTCGGCTAGGAAGAGAGGACGCTCTTTACGAAGGCGGTGGCCGCTAGTGCAGCGTGTACGCCAGCTAGGATCGTCCAGAAGTGCAATAGTTAGTTCAATCCACAGACCGCTAAACGAAATATGTATTAAATGCTAATTAGTTTACAAAACATGGAGAAAATCATGAATTTATTCAATATTTATTCCGCCAGTCAATTTCATTTGTTCAAAAAACAGCTGGCTAGTGGTGATAGTTGGGCAAAATCACACATCGATATTCAAAAAAAGACTGAAATAATCGATACTATCGAACTAAGCCACGAAAATGCAACTTTTTTATAATTTTTGTCACCACTAGATTCCTATACCTTATACACAGGAAAAAAGCTGCTTTTTGGGCAATAAGCAGAATTGGAAAAAGCAACTGTAGTGGAAACGGGGCCTTAGTACTCAACACAATTAGCCTGTTTTTTTTTTCGCTAAAAACAGTTGGAAATTCTAGCTTTTTATGGTGAAATTCCTTAAGAACATCCCTTAGCAGAGGATGTATTTATAAAGAGCATACTTTTAGGAAGTGTCTCTTATTTATTTACTCAAAGTAAATAATAATAATAATTAACTGGAATTCGAATTAAAATATGTATGTAAAATATGTTTTTGTCAGTGTAACTGTGTTTCTTTCTTTTCTTTTCTTTGCAAACTCGAGGCCTAAATTAATTAAATAAATAAATACCTAATTTTCTTTCTTTTAGCACATTATATTCGATTTATTGTTAAAAAAAAAAGGTTTCGTTCTATGATTAGCATCCATTTGGAGTCCCAGTCTCTCTCTAGTAGACGTATCCTCCGTTCGAACCGTACACGGTGCCCGAGGATCCGGAGGAGTAGCCGCTGCTGACCACAGCGGGGGCCGAGTAGCTGGACACAGCCGGGGCGGAGTAGGTCTTGGCCACCACGGGGGCGGTGTAGTGGGAGACGGCAGGAGCGGTGTAGTGGGAGACGGCAGGAGCAGAGTAGGACACAGCCGGGGCCGAGTAGGTCTTGACCACAGCGGGAGCAGAGTAGCTCTTGACCACAGCCGGGGCGGTGTAGTGGGACACAGCTGGGGCGGAGTAGGAGACGGCGGGAGCGGAGTAGGTCTTGACCACAGCAGGGGCGGTGTAGGTCTTAGTCACCACGGGGGCGGTGTAGGTCTTGGTCACCGTGGGTGCGGAGTAGGAGACAGCGGGGGCGGTGTAGCTCTTGACCACAGCAGGGGCGGTGTAGTGGGACACAGCTGGGGCGGAGTAGGAGACAGCCGGGGCGGAGTAGGTCTTGACCACGGCGGGAGCAGAGTAGGACTTGGTCACCACGGGGGCGGTGTAGGTCTTGGAGTAGGACACCGAAGGAGCCGAGTAGCTCTTGACCACAGCGGGGGCAGTGTAGCTGGAGACGGCAGGGGCCGAGTAGGACACAGCCGGGGCGGAGTAGGTCTTGACCACTGGAGCCACGTAGGAGGCAGCAGGCTGCTCGTAGGTCTCCTCGGCGGCAGCGGTCTCGGCGTACGAGGTGGTCTCAGCGGCGGCGGCAGCGGGAGCGGCATAGGACTCGCTGGTGTAGGAGGCAGCCGGGGCGGAGTAGGACTCGGCCTCGTAGGTGGTGGCAGCGGCAGCCGGAGCCTCGTAGGTCTCAGAGGCGGCGGCCTCAACTGGAGCGGCCTGGTAGGACTCGTAGCTGGTGGAGGCAGCACCGGAGCGAGGAGGCAGGTAGGTGTTGGCCAGGTGGCTGACATCGGCCGAGGCCAGGGCCAGGAGGGCGAGCGAGAGGACAGCGAAGAATTTCTGCAAAGGAAAAGGAGAGAAAAATTGGATTAAATGGAGATCTTGGGAGGACGATCGAGTTCGAGGAGTTGAGGGAGCTTAGCTCCTCTCTCGAGCACTTGGTAATTCTCTGTGAAGGAGCCTGGACCTTACCATGTTGCTGGGTTCGGGGCTGGGAGAACACTAGTACCTGCTGGACGGCGTTCCAACCTATTTATAGCCCCCGAAAATGTCTGGCCAACTTGATACACGAATGTCAAAAGGCGCTGACAAAAAACCAGAACAAGCTCTCGAAGCACAGAACAGAAAGCCACACGAACTATATTGCCGTCGAAAATAAAAGCAACATAATAATAATGAAGCATTTCGTCCGCCGAGCTCATTAGTCGCCCGTAATATTCCGACTTTTCTCTCCCTCGATCCCCCCATAGAGACCTCCATTCCGTATCCAAATCCGATTTCGATACCCAGAGAGATCTCGTTGATAGCCGGTAGAAATGCTATACATGAGAAATGGCCAAAACTCGTTATTGAGGTCCATTCATAAGTCGGTTCCATCGGTTCCGTCAGTTACTTACTCATCCATCAGGGCCCAGGCCAGGTCTCGGGCCAGACAAAGGCCCCTCGTTGCAGAAGAAGAGCTCTCATTCTGAGCGGTTACCTCATTAATCACAAAAGCGGGGAATAACCCGGAAAAACAATGGCTTACAAGGCGGGAAAATTGGCTTGGCCCGCGGATATCCGTTTACTGGGAATTGCCCGTAAAATTGGCAAACTCTAACAAAGTAATTAGCTTTTAATAATTAAAACATTTGAAATTCTTAGAAATTCAAGTTCAATAATTTCTTTTCAGTTAATAACATTTTGATTAAAGGCCATTAATAAGGCTTTTACCTCCAGTGTTGCCATATCTTTTGACTTTTTCATTTTACGAATTCAAGGACTTGGTCATACCTTTTTCGATTAATTCTATTATATTGAATAATCTCAAAGGGAAAGAATTGTTTTAAGCCTAAAACTTTGAACACTTGTAAGTTTAACTGAACTGTGACAAACATTTCGGTATTTTTTAATACCTTTTTATTTAAATTGAAAAAAACACCATCTAAAAAATATTTAAGCGATTTTTTTGCAGCCAATCAGTATATAAATAAATATATATATAAAAACTTAAACGCTTTTTAAATGCCAAGGAAGGAATGTTGCCACTCAACAGATCAATGACTCTTGGATTTATGTTTCAAGCAAAGATCTATAAATTTCAACAGCCAAGAATTGCAATTGTATCTTATTTATAATTTATGATAAAGTAGTAAAACAGCTTTCAAATTCTTGGCCAGTAATTTATTATTAAGCCAAGTTCAATGGAGATTGATGCTGGATTCTGGGAATTTATATTTATTTATATTTATAAATAAGATTACCTTAAGATGTTTTAAAGAGTTATCCCTTTAGGTCCCTGCATTCAAGTCTTTAAGTCTCGATAAGTCCCGATAATTTCGATAGATTTATCACCCTGTCAGTGGCGCATCTCAAAACTCAACTTTCCTTCCTTGTTAATTAAGTATTCAAATGAAGACGCCTCGCGATGCATCTATTTTTTATAACAAAACACTTTATTGGTTAACAAAAGCGTAACAAAAATTGTATAAGAAAAAAAAAAATGGTGCTAAAAATTGGCTACGTAACATTAAGTTCAGATGGACCGATGCCGGAATGCCGGATGCCGGATGCTGGGTCCCCAACTCGATGCGAGTTCGGACCTCCGCCGGGGTCCGTTCACGGGCATCCTAGTACAGGTACCCGCCGTTGGCGGCGTAGCTGGTTCCGATCTCAACGGCAGCTGGAGCGGGAGCCGGTGCAGCCACGATGGGAGTGGGCTGGGAGTAGGTCACCTGCTGCTGCTGCTGCTGCACCGCCGGCTGGGAGTACTGGACAATGGGTTGGGGCTGCTGCACCTGCTGGAAATGCTGTACCTGCTGCACCTCCTGGACGTGCTGGACTTGGACAGGGGCAGGCTGGGAGTATTGAATAATGGGTTGGGTCTGCTGCACCTGCTGGACATGCTGCACCTGCTGGATTTGCTGCGTCTGCTGGACATGGTGGACTTCCTGGACCTGCTGAACCTGCTGCACCTCCTGGACAGGAGCAGGCTGGGAGTACTGGACAATAGGTTGGACCTGCTGCACTTCCTGGACTTGCTGAACCTGCTGGACTTGGACTGGGGCTGGTGGTGCGGGCACAAAGGACTGCTGCAGCTGCACGGGTGCGGGAGCGGGAATGGACACGGGCACAGGAGCAGGAGCAGAGACTAGAATGGGTGCTGGGGCAGGAGCTGGTGCCGACACCTGCACGGGAGCTGGCTGAGGAGCCTGGTAGGCGTAGCCACTATACTGCGGTTGCTGGACGGTCTGCTGGACGGGCTCTGGGATCGAGATGGGCTGGGCCACGGGAGCGGGAGCGGAGTAGGTCTGCTGTACCTGGACGGGAGCTGGAGCGGAGTAGGTCTGCTGGACCTGGACAACTGGAGCTGGAGCGGTGTAAGTCTGCTGGACCACTGGAGCTTGGTGGACCACTTCCTGGACCACTGGAGCCTGCTGCTGAACCACTTCCTGCACAACTGGCGCCTGATGGACCACGGGAGCGGGTGCTGAGTAAGTCTGCTGGACGACAGGAGCCTGCTGGACGACTTCCTGGACTGCGGGAGCCTGGTGAACCACTTCCTGGACGACAGGAGCGGGTGCAGTGTAAGTCTGCTGAACCACTGGAGCCTGCTGGACAACTTCCTGGACCACAGGAGCTTGCTGGACAACAGGAGCAGGAGCTGGGTAGGAGTAGGTCTGCTGGACAGGAGCGGGAGCAGAGTAGGTCTGCTGTTCCTGGACAACTGGAGCTGGGGCGGGAGCGGAGTAGGTCTGCTGGACAGGAGCGGGAGCGGTGTAGGTCTGCTGGACAGGAGCGGGAGCAGAGTAAGTCTGCTGAACCTGGACCGGAGCAGGGGCAGAATAGCTCTGCTGTTCCTGGACAACTGGAGCCGGCGCAGAGTAAGTCTGCTGAACCTGGACAGGAGCTGGCGCAGAGTAGGTCTGCTGCACCACCTGGTGCTGCTCATGGACCGCGGGCACTGGAACTGCAACCGGAACGGGGGCAGGAGCAGGAGCGGCAACAGGAGCCGGAGCGCTGTAGGTGGTGGTCACTGTCTGCTCCTGCTGGGGGGCAATGGTCTCAACCACTGGCTCGGGAGCGGGCACAAACTGCTGGACGGGAGCGGGTGGCAGGTAGGCGTTCCTCACCGCCATCTGGGTGGCAACAATGGGCTTGGGCGACTCATAGATCACCTGGGGGGCGGGCAGGTTGATCTCCACGGGAGCGGGAGCGGGAGCAGGGGCGGGTGCCGGAGCTGGGGCGGAGTGGTACTGCACCTGCTGCACCTGCTGGACCTGCTGCACCTGCTGCTGCTGTCCACCTGACTGAATGGTGAAGCTGGCCAGCGGAATGGAGGCCTGGATGGACTCCACATGGGTCTGGATCTGCGGCTGCAGCTGATGGAGCACCTGCTGCACCTGGGGCTGCAGCACCTGCTTGAAAGTGGGCGCCTGGGAGACCTCCTTCACCGGCAGCGGCGGCAGGTACTGGGCACCGGGACGAGCTTGGGCCACGCCTGCCAGGCAGAGGGCCAGAACGACAAGGGCAAAGGGTTTCTGGAACGGCACAAGCACAAGGGTCACAAGTCACTCGAAAAAAATAAATAAAAAACTCAAAATTAAGAGCTCGACGATGGCCACTTACCATCTTCACTGGGGTCACACGAGCGAGCTGGAGGCAGAGGTGCACCGGGCGAACGAGAGCGATTAACTGATGACCAGCTCGGAGACGAGTCTGCATTTATAGTTGGCAAGTCGGCCCCCTTAATTGGTGCGATCCGCCAGGTGGCAGGTGGCCACGCGGGGAATGCTAATGCAGAGGGCCAACAATGAAATCATGCAAAACACATCTCATTTCGCTGACTTGGATTTGGCTTATTGAATGGCCAAGAGTGGGACGAGCTCTTGGCCAGCTCACAGCTGCTGCTGCTGCTTACCCATTGAAATCTTTTATGTGCATTTTTAATTTCTGCAGAGGACCTCTCTTCGGCTCCATAAATATTTATTTTGAGCTGGAAATCCTATTAAATTTGTCATGGGGTGGGATTTATATACTTAAGTTATTTGTATTTAATTTTTAAGTGATGTATCTCCGATTATTTGGAAGATCCTAGAGATCCTCTTAGTTTCCATAAATATTTGAGCCTTAAAACCTCTTTTAAAACTTAATTAAATATCCAAGAAATTCCTATAGTTCCCTTGAGGTATTTTCTGATTAAAAGAATATTATTATAACCAATTTAAATTTAAATTGTTATCACTTTTAATACCCTTTTCTTTCAGTGCCTCTGACCAAAGTCAAACAAAGCTCAAAGACAAATCACTGGGCGTTCGAAAAGTGAATAAATATTTATCAATCGCTAGTTGCATGGACTTGTGTCCACCTGCCCAATTGACACCTTGGCCAGGGGCCATTGGAACTCCATGATGTTGAGCCTGAGAGGGCATTGATCTCAAAGTGATCCCAATAAGGCGAAGGAGGTTTAACCCCTTTATCAAGGAAAAAGGGAAAAAGTATTTTCATTCTTAAAAATTTTGAAAAAATACTTCGACAAATACTAAAAAATTTCATTCTTGCAGCTTTTATGCAAATAAATGTATAATAAAAATGTCAGGACAATATATAGTATTTTAATCAAATATATTATCCTATTTATTTGTACATATTAAAATATATTTATTTTATTATATTCAGAAGAGGACTCAAAAGGAATATCCATAACATTAACAGAAACAACATCTCCTTAGAAATAGGAACAAAGAAACCTCTTCCACTTAATATAGACAGTCAAATTATTATAATTATGCTAATATAAATACATACCAACTAAACTTTAAATATAATAAAATTAAAATAAGCATATCATAAAATAATAATCTCAAATAATCAACATTATACTTAATAGAAAAACTATAACCATTTACAAACACTATGAAGCACTTCTCTCACCTTAAGAAATTAAGTCTAAACAAACAAAATAAAGCATAAATATATACAAATATTAATATAAATATACATTTCATAAATCCAAGTAATAAACATATTATTTAATGCCAGCGATTAGCCAAGTGTTTAATCTTAAAATTCACACCGACTTTCGCCCATTGTTTTGGCTCAAAAAAAAAAAAAAGAGTTTTGAATTTATAGGCAGATGCTTATCGGGATGACTAGCACTACTAGGTCGGTTTCCCAACGATTGCTCAGCTGGAGGAGATCTCGAAGATCTTGGAAATCTTGGAGAGCATAGCCAGTGGCAGGCAGAGGCATGTGCCCAACCTTCGGACACCCCAATGGGGCCATAAGTTATGGTCAATCAAGGGCCACCGATTGTTCGCTGGGAGATCGTGATCGCGGTTATTCATAAATGCACAAAGAAAAAATATATATATATTTATATATATTTAAGAATATATATTTAAGTATTTGATGGATTTATGATTTTATCATAAAGAAAAATTGGCTTTTTGTATTATTTTTATTAATTTAAGATCATAAAAACCTTTCCTGAGATTAAACAAGTTCAATAAGATTATTTGCATGATCAAAAAAAATGTATAAAATGTAAATAAATCTATGTCGACATTTTTAACTCTGCGAAATTATTTTAGAGTTTTGTAACTTAAAAATATATAATAAAATTAACGCAATCTTTACAAATATTTTTTAAGTTCAAAATTGTTTTAAAAATGTGCAAAATATCTTTGCTGACATTAATTGTAATCATACTTATATAAAAAATTTAAATAAAATATTTGCTGACATTTTTTACACACCATATATAATTTTTTAAGCTCAACGCTATTTTTAAAATGTAAAATAAATATTTGCCAATTTTTTTAATTTCAAAGTTGTTAAAAAAAAAATGTAAACTAAATTTTTGTGATAATTCTTAGAATCATAATGATATATATATAATAAAAAAGCTTTGCTGGTATTTTTAACACTTAAAACATTATTCAAAAGAGGTTCTTTCTGATATTTTATACCTAAAACTATAAAAAAAAGGAAATAAAATCCTTGCTGACATGTTTTACACTCAAAACTATATTAAAAATGTATACTTAATTTTTCTTAACATTTCATACAATTAAAATTATACACAAAAATCTAAATAAAATCTTTGCTAACATTTTTTCTTTGAGTGCACTGCCTTTGCATGCATATTTCGTAGGCGTGTGTCGCGGAGATTATGATAAGCGTGTTATAGGCTCTGCATTGGAGATAATACGAGCCCATTATGCCGGATAATACGGATCTTCGGAGGCCGCCGAATGCGAACTTCATTCTGCACCTGACACACGCGCCCCAAAACAAAGCCCAGAAAAAAAACACAACAAAAAAAAATGAAAAAAAGTAAAATAGTGAAAAAAGAGTGACAAATCGAGAAACGAGGTTCAC
Organism: Drosophila auraria; assembly: GCA_008042615.1. Classification (NCBI taxonomy): domain Eukaryota; kingdom Metazoa; phylum Arthropoda; class Insecta; order Diptera; family Drosophilidae; genus Drosophila; species Drosophila auraria. The sequence goes on from VNJW01002682.1 coordinate 34,372, forward strand.
AAAAGAAAATGTCAAGTTGAGGGCCTCTGACGACCGGCGGGCACAGTGTGGCTTAATTATGACTAATTGCTGTGCGAACACAGCCTCTGCCTCAGCCTGTCTCTATATGCCTTGAATATTCAAGAGAAACATAGAAAAAACTGCAATAAGCTTGTAAATCGAATTGGATATAGCCACGAACGGAGGCACGATTTGCATAAAATGGCTAAAAGGTTAAAAGCTGAAAAGCGATCGGAGAAATATGAGACTCGGAGGAGGCAAGGTGTCAGAGATACGAGACTTACAGCATAAAAAATAGGCAAAGGTAGAGTTAAATCATTTTAAATAATCAAAGAAATATTTAATATTAATTTTTATTTAATTAAAGGAGAAGTGCTCTATGTCTTCAGATATTTTTTACATTAAATATCTTTAAGAAATACCCAAAAATATTATTATTAGTCCACACTGAGTGGGTGAGCCTCTTTTGGGGGTTCAGTGACTGATGCAACATAAACAAAACCAGCACACAGAAGATCTCCCACCTTCGCCCTTCTCACACAAAAGAGTTAAAGCCATTTTTTTGCAGACATAAAAACCGATGTCATAAAAGATTGTTTACTGAATTTTTAAGCACACACAACACCTGGCCAAAACGGCGAACAATAAATAATTCAGTGGAGACATAAAAAAAGATGAATAGAAATCAATTCCAACTCCTAAACCCCCAATCCCAATCCCAACAAGCTCAAGACCGAAACATATTATTTTCGTTACAATTTCGGACTACCTGAGACATCTTTTGAAACGAAACGAATGCCCAAACAGGGGGGACTTGAATAGGTCTGGAATTAATCGATGGAAAAATCCCCTCGTTTAAAGCCCATTCCCATGCATGAGAGAAAAAAAAACTGAAATGTGTTACAAATTTGCATAAAAGTTCTTTTAAGGAAACCCTCTTTGACGTCAGCAGCGGGTTTTTGTGCAAAAAAAAAAAAAAAATTAATACAAATAAACTGGAAGTAAAAATAGCTGAGATGGTTCTTTGAATTTTAACACTAATTATAAATATTTATTTTGAGGCAAGTCTTCTTGTAACTTATCTTTAAGGTTTGTTACCAGGGCTAGATATTTCTTAAACATTTCAAAGAAGAGTAGATTTAACTAATACAAAATAATAAATATTAAACAGAAATTTATTTGATTAAAAAAATATGTTGAAGCCTATTTTCTGGAAAAAGGGAAGCCTGGAGAGACTCTGAGCTCGTCTGAGCTAAAAAAATAATTCTTGAGGATTCTTTATTTATGAAGTTCTGATCCTATATTTTTAGAGAAAGGCCTTACAAAATTGTCTTAAGTATAAGGCCCCGTTTCCACTACAGTTGCTTTTTCCAATTTTGCTTTTTGCCCAAAAAGCAGCTTTTTTCCTGTTCGATAGCATCGATTATTTCAGTCTTTTTCTGCATATCGATGTGTGATTTTCCCCAACTATCACCACTAGCCAGCTGTTTTTTGAACAAATGAAATTGACTGGCGGAATAAATATTGAACAAATTCATGATTTTCTCCATGTTTTGTTAACTAATTGGCATTTAATACATATTTCGTTTAGCGGTCTGTGGATTGAACTATTGCACTTCTGAACTATCCTAGCTGGCGTACATGCTGCACTGGCGGCCACCGCCTCCTCCTTCGTAAAGAGCGTCCTCTCTTCCTAGCCGACCACTTTCTCTGAAGCTGCTCGGCTTTGTAAAACTCTACTTGGGCATTGCAATAGCCTTCTTGAGCTTGCAAGCTGACACCTTCAGATAGCTGAGCCCTGTGGACAGAAGGACGTTGGTGCGCAGCAGTGGCGTCAGCGACGGTGCGCAGGGATCCTCTCACTTTTCCAAATTCGCTTCATGTTTTAACGGAAGCGGGGGCGGAGTTTGGTCGGTGGCTGGGCGCATACCCAGATTTATCTTTCTCCTCCGGGGGCACGACCGCCTCCACTTACTCCTCCTTTGGCAGGGCCAGGTGATGTGAATTCGGGATCATAAGAGACTTGTTTAAGAAGAGACGGGTTGATGCGTCTGCATCCGAGTTGTGGCTTCAGTCTATGAGATTCCAGTGGACTGAAGTGGTTCCTGCAAGTTCCTCCAGTCAAGCGGCTGCCTGGCAGGATTATTGCAAATAGAAAATAATGTCTAGCTCATAAAATTATAATCTTAGTAAACATTGGTTTGAATTTTG
>VNJW01002683.1:0-54498 GCA_008042615.1 Drosophila auraria
GCCGGCTGTAAATGGACAGTTTTTGGACAGGATTAGGGTGTACCGGCTGTAAATGGCCAGTTTCTGGAGAGGATTAGGGTGTACCGGCCGTAAATGGCCAGTTTCTAGAGAGGATTAGGGTGTACCGGCTGTAGATTTCCAGTTTCTGGAGAGGATCAGTCCGGCTGTAAATGGCCAGTTTCTTGACAGGATCCGTCACTGCCGGCTGTAGATGGCCAGTTCCAGGAGAGGATTAGGGTGTACCGGCTGTAAATGGCCAGTTTCTGGAGAGGATTAGGGTGTACCGGCTGTAAATGGCCAGTTTCTGAAGAGGATCAGTTTCTGCCGGCTGTAAATGGCCAGTTTCTTGACAAGATTCATCTCTGCCGGCTGTAGATGGCCAGTTCCTGCAGAGGATTAGGCTCTGCCGGCTGTAAATGGACAGTTTTTGGACAGGATTAGGGTGTACCGGCCGTAAATGGCCTGTTTTTAAAGAGGATCCGTCTCTGCCGTCTGTAAATGGCCAGATTCTGGAGAAAATTAGCCAAAAAATCGCCTGTTCCGGGGTTTCATATACCAGGCAAACAGAAACATTAGATGGATGACGTGTTCTTCTGCGCTTACAAGTTATTATAACAGTTTTAGGTCAGAGAGATGCCATACAGAGAGAAAAGCGAGTACGTGAGCGCAGAGAGTTGCCATACATAGAGAAAAGGTAGTTAGTGAGCGCAAGGGTTTGAAACTTAAGTGGTTACCTCACCCCGGGCTTACACCTTTCCGCACTGCCTTGCCGATACCTGGGTTTGAAACCGGTCTTTGTTACAACTTGGCATCGGCAAAGCAGTGCGCATAGGTGTAAAACCTGGGTGAGGTAACCACTTAAGTTTCAAACCCTTACGCTCACTAACTACCTTTTCTCTTTGTATGGCATCTCTCTGCGCTCACGTACTCGCTTTTCTCTCTGTATGGCATCTCTCTGACCTAAAACTGTTATAATAACTTTTAAGCGCAGAAGAACACGTCATCCATCTAATGTTTCTGTTTGCCTGGTATATGAAACCCCGGAACAGGCGATTTTTTGGCTAATTTTCTCCAGAATCTGGCCATTTACAGACGGCAGAGACGGATCCTCTTTAAAAACAGGCCATTTACGGCCGGTACACCCTAATCCTCTCCAGAAACTTGCCATTTACAGCCGGTACACCCTAATCCTGTCCAAAAACTGTCCATTTACAGCCGGCAGAGCCTGATCCTCTGCAGGAACTGGCCATCTACAGCCGGCAGAGATGAATCTTGTCAAGAAACTGGCCATTTACAGCCGGCAGAAACTGATCCTCTCCAGAAACTGGCCATCTACAGCCGGCAGAGGCTGATCCTCTCAAGAAACTGGCCATCCTCTCCAGAAACTGGCCAAATTCAGCCGGCAGAGGCTGATCCTCTCCAGAAACTGGTCATTTACAGCCGGTACACCCTGATCCTCTCCAGAAACTGGCCATTTACAGCCGGTACATCCTGATTCCCTCCAGAAACTGGCCATTTACAGCCGGCAGAGCCTGATTCTGTCCAGAAAGTGGCCATTTACAGCCGGTACACCCTAATCCTCTCCAGAAACTGGCATTTACAGCCGGCAGAGACTGATCATCTCCAGAAACTGGCAATTTAGAGCAGGTATACCCAAATCCTCTCCAGAAACTGGCCATTTACAGCCGGCAGAGATTGATCCTCTCCAGAAAATGGCCATTTACAGACGGCAGAGACGGATCCTCTCCAGAAACTGGCCATTTACAGCCGGCAGAAACGGATCCTGTCCAGAAACTGGCCAGTTACAGCCGGAACACCCTAATCCTCTCCAGAAACTAGCCATTTAGAGCCGGTACACCCAAATCCTCTCTAGAAACTGGCCATTTACAGCCCGCAGAGCCTTCCCCTCTCCAGAAACTGGGCATCGACAGCCGGCAGAAACGGATCCTGTCCAGAAACTGGCCATTTTTTGCCGGTTATCCCTAATCCTCTCCAGAAACTGGCCATTTACAGCCGGCAGAGACTGATCCTCTCCAGAAACTGGCCATTTAGAGCAGGTATACCCAAATCCTCTCCAGAAACTGGCCATTTACAGTCGGCAGGGACTGATCCTCTCCAGAAACTGGCCATTTACAGCCAAAACAACTTAATCCTCTGCAGAAATTGGCAATTTACAGCCGGTACACCCGGATCCTCTTAAGAAACTGCACATTTACTGCTGGCAGAGCCTGATTCCCTCCAGTAACTGGGACTTTATAGCGTGAAAAGCCCTATCCTCTCCAGAAACTGGCCATTTACAGCCGGCAGAGACGGACCCTGTCAAGAAACTGACCATCTACAGGCGGCAGAGACGAATCCTGTTCAGGAACTGGCCATTTACAGCCGGCAGTTACAAATCCTCTCCAGAAAATGGCTATTTACAGCCGGTACACCCTAATCCTCTCCAGAAACTATCCATTTACACCCGGCAGAGCCTAATTCCCTCCAGAAAACCCCAAAAGTATGCTTTAAAAGTATCTTCTACTTGTTTATTATCTGGCTAAGTTGGCAGCCCCCGGCATGCGTTATGTTACGTTTTTACGTTTTGATCATCGGGTTAAGTCGTTACGTTTTTGTTCATTTACGGAGTTTGATTACGTCTTGTTAATTTGGTGGGACCAGAGGCCGCGGAGAAGAAAATTCTAAATCCGATGCTGGATTTTTCTTATCGCTTCGGAGCGTCACACTGGCTCGAGGCAATTTCCTTACGTCGTAAATCTTCACGTTTTTGTTCACTTACGTGATTTCGTTACGTCTCGTTCGATCAGTGTGACCAGTTGCCGTGGGGGAATAAATCCACTAAAAACAACAAAAATAGATTAAACGCCTTTTTCAAAAAGCTTGAAAGTCTCCAGCCCTGATGTGCAACAAGTTGACCAATTGCCGCATCGTTTTTTATATCACCCTCGCAAACGAACACATAACTAACGGTGCCGGAGCAAGGTTCATTTGAACACTATTATTAAGTAAAAAGTGAACTAGTTGCAGATAGACCTCGAATTATAAGCGAAGCAATGTCGGCAACAAGATTTCTGAGTGCTGTTGGCCAACTTTCGCGACAGCAGTTGCTGCAGAATAGGTGCACGAGAGGTGGGTGATATTTGTGATATTATAGAAGTTAAAAAGCCCAGGGGAGAGTAACCAGAGATCCGTGATCCGTGAATCGTGGAGTTTGTCCCCACAGATAGGGGCTTTAGCTGGCGAATCGGTGTTTTCACTCTCATCGATTCTCCCCCGCCGACGCCGCATAACTGGACTTTGCACTTTGTACTCTCTCTTGACGTCGTCGCTGTATTGGCGTCTCTGTCTGGCTGTCTCGCTGCCTTTCTGCTTTCTAGTTTGTCAAGTGCGATAATGAAATAGATTTCGAACCCTTCACAGCTCTGCCCGTTTCTGCCCGCCGCCTCATGTCTACGAATCCCGCTCCGGCAGCCGCCGTTAGCGGCGCCAACAAGCATCTGCACACCAGAGTGGTCAACGGCGTGCTGGTCATCCGCTTCGATTCGCCCAACGCCAAGGTCAACTCGCTGGGTTCCGAGGTGAGCGACGAGTTCGAGCGAGTGATCAAGGATCTGGAGACGAACAGCTCTGTGAATTCGGCGGTCCTGATCTCGGGCAAGCCAGGATGCTTCGTCGCGGGAGCCGACATCGGCATGCTGGAGGCCTGCCAGACGGCGGAGGAGGCCACACTGATCTCGCACGGCGCCCAGATAATGTTCGAGCGGATGGAGCGCAGCCGGAAGCCCATTGTGGCCGCCATCAATGGCGTGTGCCTGGGCGGAGGACTGGAACTTGCGCTGGCCTGCCACTACCGCATCGCCACCAAGGACAGCAAGACCAAGCTGGGCCTGCCCGAGGTCATGCTGGGCCTCCTGCCCGGCGGCGGTGGCACTGTCCGCCTGCCCAAGCTCACCTCCGTGCCCACGGCCTTGGATTTGGGTCTGACTGGAAAGCAGGTGCGCGCCGATCGTGCCAAGCGGCTGGGCATCGTCGATCTGCTGGTAGATCCCCTGGGTCCCGGACTGCAGGCCGCCGATCAGAACACCATCGAATACCTCGAGAAGACGGCCATTCAGGTGGCTAAGGATCTGGCCAGTGGCAAGATTCGCGTAAGATATTCTGAATAACATAGTTTGTTATAGTATAATTAACCTTTGATCCCAGAAGATAACCTATTGTTATTCTTACCTTATTTCTCTCGCAGGTTAATCGCGAAAAGAGCGGTTTGATCAACAAGATCCAGGCCTTCATCATGGAAACGGACTTTGTGAAGAACAAGATCTTTGACACTGCCAGGAAGCAGGTGCTCAAGGCCTCCAATGGCCTCTATCCCGCTCCCCTTAAGGTAAGCTTGTAAGCAAAACGTTCCTGTAGCTCTCGATTTAATATTAACTTCCAACAGATCCTTGACGTAGTCCGTGCTGGCGTGGATAAGGGTTCCGATGCGGGTTATGAGGCGGAGCGCAAGGGTTTCGGCGAGCTTTCGGCGACGCCCGAGTCCAAGGGTCTTATCTCTCTGTTCCGTGGCCAGACCGAGTGCAAGAAGAATCGCTTCGGCAAGCCCCAGCGTCAGGTTAAGACTGTGGGAGTACTGGGAGCCGGCCTCATGGGCGCTGGTATTGTGCAAGTGTCGGTGGACAAAGGCTATCAGGTGGTGATGAAGGATGCCACTGATGCGGGTCTGGCTCGCGGCATCGGTCAGGTGCAGAAGGGTCTGGAGACGGCCGTAAAGCGCAAGAGGATCAGCGCATTGGAGCGCGACCAAACTCTGGCCAACCTGCGACCCACTTTGGACTACGCCGACTTCAAGAACGCGGACATCATTATTGAGGCCGTGTTCGAGAACATCGACATTAAGCACCGTGTGATCAAGGAGCTGGAGGCTGTTGTCCCGGAGCACTGTGTCATTGCCACCAACACCAGCGCCATTCCCATCACCAAGATCGCTGCTGGAAGCTCGCGGCCAGAGAAGGTGGTTGGCATGCACTACTTCTCGCCCGTGGACAAGATGCAACTGCTGGAGATCATCACCCATCCGGGCACCTCCAAGGACACCGTGGCCCAGGCTGTTGCCGTGGGCCTCAAGCAGGGCAAGGTAGTCATTACCGTGGGTGACGGACCCGGCTTCTACACCACCCGCATCCTCGCTAGCATGCTGTCGGAGTCCATAAGGTTGGTCATTTAATGATCTCACCTTGTTTCTTTGATCCTTAATGACTTACATCCTTTCAGACTGCTGCAGGAGGGCGTGGACCCCAAGGATCTGGACCAATACACCAAGAAGTTCGGCTTCCCCGTGGGTGCCGCCACCCTGGCCGATGAGGTCGGCATTGATGTGGGCTCCCACATTGCCAAAGATTTGGCCAAGGCCTTCGGCGAACGCATGAGCGGAGGCAATCTGGAGGTGATGAGCGATCTGGTGCTGGCCGGCTTCCTCGGCCGCAAGTCCGGCAAGGGCATCTTCCTGTACGATGGCCAGACGCGCGGCTCCCGTCCGGTGAACAATGATGCCTTGGAGATCGTCAAGCAGAAGTACTCTCTGGTCTCCAAGGGAGCCAACACACCCGAGGATCTGACTCTGCGCATGGTGTCGCGTTTCGTCAACGAGGCGGTGCTGTGTCTGGAGGAGAAGATCCTCGACAGTCCGCTGGAGGGCGATGTGGGCGCTGTCTTCGGCCTGGGCTTCCCGCCATTCTCCGGCGGCCCCTTCCGCTGGGTCGATCAGTACGGAGCCGGCAAGCTGGTCAGCAAGATGCAATCGTACGCCGAGCTGTACGGAGCCCCCTTCAAGCCCGCCCAGACCCTGCTCGACATGGCCAAGGATCCGGCGAAGAAGTTCTACCCCAAGACTGGCACCTCGAAGTTGTAGATCCGATTGAGCTCGAAGATCCCAGCCTCCGATCCAGTAGCCAACGAAATTTAGCTTTTAGTGCGAAGACAGGGACGGGCCATTCGTCCTTGTGCATTTCTCTCAGCAAGGAGAGCTAGCCTAGCGAAAGACCCTGCATATGTTGAAGTTGTCGAGTTTTTAAATTAAAGTTTACCGCGTAATTTTCCATACTCTCACTTCTTTGTTTCTTTGTTTATTATTTGACACAGCAGTTTGATTTCCTTCCTTCCTTATTCTTTGATTTAACTTGGAACAGCTTTGTACATGGATTTATAGTTTAAGCTTTAGCAGTAGACATATATACAGATTGCTTATAGCTAGATTACAATGCTCTAGGCGAACTTGGCAAGTGAAGCGATAAAGAACGAACATTCTACATTCAGTAAATCTGTAAATATGTTTATTTGCAAATTTAGTGTATACACAATTAGGTTCTAGACTTTTCTCAAGTTCATTTTGAGCTTAATGGCTTATAAGGACTGTTCAGGCTTTCAATTCCTTACAATTTTGAATGATTTCTATTAGAAATTTGATTTTAAAGAGGGAACTAGTTAAGTGGAACTTGCAAGGCTATTAAGTAACGAAAGTTAACAGTTTAAGATCTTGGGAAAGTAGACTAGTATCCTTAAAAATTTGGAAATGTTGGAAATCGAAATCAAGTCTAAATTGTGGAAGTGAAATCCCTGGCAGGCCTTTAACTAACGCATCTTATTGAGCGCACACAACACTTGGACAGTGAGCGGACTGGAGGTGGCCTAATCCCACCTACAGGGCCACCTTAAGCAGCTAACTAACTTATCATATTTCTAGTTAAGGTTTAGTGACTTTCTGCTCCTTTTCCCCACTCCCCCACTTCACTGCTTTCGCCACTCGCGACCAGAGCTGCGTCTCGATTGCCTACCGGAGGATGCACCGTTGATGCTTCCGCCGCCACTGCCATTAATCACACTATTACACCTCTCCGGGGCGGGATACCGCGTGACCACATCATCGATCAGCTCCAGAATGCCAATCTTGAACTTGCGTCGCTGCTGAGGAGTCAGAGCCGCCAGGTCTGGTAGGATGCTGCGGAAGAACTCCATGTCGGCCATCTCCGAGACAGTTAGTCCACCGTAGAAGCTGCCACCTCCACCATTCGTCATGGTGCTGGTGGCCTCGCACTCCGTCTTAATCCTTTTGACACTCGGTTCGAAGGAGGAAGAGCGGTGTTCCATCCCCATGGCCATGGAATTCGGATGCATTTGCGGGTGATAATGCAGGGGAGGTGGTGTGCCACGTCCCTCGTCATTGTAGATGAGCTGCGACCCACTCTCGTTCAGCTGCACGTCCGGAATGAAGTTCTGCATGCTGTCCGCACTGGCGGTATCACTCCTAGCCGGCGAACCTCCTCCTCCGGCTGCGCCCTTCACCTGGGAGATGCTGAACGAGGGTGTGGGCGGCGCATGCTTCAGGCCAAGGGCGTTGGCCACCGCCGGATCGAAGGCGTCGATGGTCTCCTCATCGTCGCCGTTCTCCGATATCGAGTGCTTCATCTCCAAAACCTCTCCGGTGAGCTCGTTGTTCCCGCTGATGTTGTTATTATTATTATTGAGGCTGGTGGTGGAGCAGTACATCTGCTCATCGTGGCCGTGGATAGCCGGGTGGAGCAGGTGCGGCGGATGGCCGTGCAGGTGCTGCTGGGACATCTGATACAGCGCCGCCAGGCTATTGTTGCCCTCCAGGGAGTTGCGGGCGGACTTAAGGAAGGGCAGCAGGAAGGCCATGTGCTCGGTGAGATAGTAGGGCTTGTGCTGCGGCTCCGATCCCGACTGCTGCTTGATGTAGCGGCTGAGGCAGGCGCGCAGGTTGCGCCATCGCTCCTTGCAGTGGATTACTATAGTGGGAATAGGATTTCTTAATTAAGTAAAGGTTATAGTTGGGGAAATCTTAATAAAACTCACCACTCTCCCGCGTCTCCTTGGATATCAGCACCCAGGCCTTCTCTTGGTTATCCCTGTAATTAAGATAGAGATTAGTTAGAGTTAAAAAAATAAAGAGATTTTTCCACTCACCTGTTGCGGTACTCGGGCACCTTCTTGTCATAGAGACATTTGTGGGTTCGCACCAGGTTGACAAAGCGGATGTTAAAGTCCTCGTCCGCCTGCATTACGCGGTTGGTGGATCCTATGGCAACTCCGGATCCCGATCCCGTTGGACTGTGCTGGCTGTAGGTGGTGCTAGCGGCGGTGGTTCGCTCCTCGCTCTCGTGGTTGGCGGTATTGTTGCTATTTGCGTTGCTGCTGCTACGCGTTGAGGTTGTCATATTCGATGGCGATTATATAGTGTTGCTTTTGCAGCCTGTAAGGAATTAAGGATATGCCTAGTGAGTATTGAGAATTATTAAATTGAAATTAAACCTAAAATTCGTAATATTTGAATATTTTTGGGATTATTTTAAGGGTTTACTTTAGTAAATAAATGTGTGAATTAAAAGTTAAGCTGCAGTTCAGACCCAGAGCATGGGAAACATCGATTCCAGTCGATTTAAAATCGATTTTTGGCCTTTAAAAATATCGAAAACTTTATTTTTCAGTTCTACCTATTAATAAAGCTATTAAGCAATGAACTTCAACTATTTATTTATTATTTGATTATTTTAAAGTATTTTAAGAACCCCCTTTCGAGTTATTTCTTGCCAAAACATTTTGTTGCATACTTTTGGGATACATTTTAAAATGATTTCATATCGCTGACCACTTTTGTTTGTAATTCTTTCTTAAATAAACTCTAATGTAACTCTTTTTGAAAATATATTTCTAACAGTTTTTAGGATTATTTGAATGGTAGTCCTTGGCTGTTTCGGGAAATTTGCCAATATAAAATTGCAGTTTTCTCACCTCACCTCGCACCCACTCCCATATTCGATTCGTAGACTTTCCTATCCCTTTTTCTATTTATTTACGGAGCAAGCAAACAAAGAGAATTCTCAGCGACTCTTTTTCAGCTTTTTCGCTTTTTGTTCTGGGTCTTATTTTATTTTTTTTGTTCGTTTGTTCGGTTTTCTTTTCGTGTCACTTGCTTGTGTTGGTTTCTGTTTCTGTTTCGGTTTCGGTTTTTATTCTGTTCTGTTGCTGTTGCTGTCTCAGCAAGCGGCGGCGGGCGATAGAGCTTTTTCATCATATATATTTTGTGAAACTTAATAAAACATTGCGGCCGACTTTGTTGTAGTCGCTTGCCATTATGATTTCGGTTTCAGTACAGTTTTGCGAGCTGGAAAGCGGCGGCGACATTGCGACGTTCAGTTGATGTTGACAACGGCGACGACTACGACGACAGCAACTTTGTTTACTTTTCATATTATTATAGCTACAGCAGCAGCAGCAACAACAGCAATAGCTGGCGATGGCGGCCATAAAAATAACAGGCAATTTTGATGTTTGTGAGCTGTTATTGTTGCTGTTTTAGCCGCTGTTGCTGTTGTTGATTTTTAAGTTCTTTCCGCTTTTAGTTGTTGCTGCTGCTGCTGCTGTTGTATTTTAATCGACCAGGCTGAAAGCTTTGCCTCGTTCACTGATAACAGCAACAACAGTGCAGCAGCAACAACAACACAGCTGCAGCAATAGCAACTACAGTGACAGCTGCAACAGCAACTGCTGCTGCACCAGCAACATCGTCAACAATGTTGTGTGTTGCAATACACGAAAACATGTTAAGCAAATGCTGTGAGTGTGTGCCGAGTATTCACTTACTTTACTCACTCACTCACTCGACTGAAACTCACCCAAAATGAATGGCTCTCGCACCTGCGACTACCTGTTTCGATTCTAATCAGCCCACTCACATGTCCACTCACTCGAGACTCGGCTTATCCCCGCTCCTCTGCTCTCTCCTCGCACTCTCCCACTCGATTTCGGGCCTCTCTGGAATCTCCAAGAGTTTTCCCGCCACTTTCAGCACCTTGCGCGCTAAGCCCACCAGTTTGGCACGGCGAAAAACGTGCGCACAGTGGGACAAAAGCGAGAGAAAATGGATTCGGATAGGTGGACGGAGAATGAATAAGAAAAGAGGACAATTAAAGAGATTATCTTTTCATAATCAATACTTTTTGTTTACCTTAAGCAGGGGATTGCTTAAATTTTAAGTTCAGTTTAATTTAAAATGTGTCCAAAAGTATGCAATAAAATATTTCAGGTCCAAAATTTGTTTAATATTCGTTTAATTTTTTTGTAAGGTGTAACAGCTTAGATCATTTTAAAAATAATTGCGAATTATAGGGCACCCTTGACTAATATGTAACTGCAAACTTTATTATAAGTCTCGTTAAAAAGAAAGTTATTTACTATCACTGTTTGCCCATAGTAGTATTACTTGATTAATTATAATGAAAATTTTAATTTGAAATATATAACAAATAATTTTTTATTGAAAAATTATGAAAATAGTTGCTATTAAGAAAATTGTATTCTTTTTAATCGTTTTATAAAGGACTTTTATGACAAAGAAAATTTGAAGTAAAGCCTGTATAATACAAATTGGGTATAAAACTAATAGAATTTTTAAATTTTGTAATGTTTAGAACGTTATAATTGTTCGGATTTTTTTAATGAAGTTTAACATCATTCCAGAATTTGTAATTCCTGATCATAGGCATGTGTAATTATGATTGATTTAAGGCGATTCGTTTAATCATTATCAGATTTGGTCTGAACTTTTTTGTGGAAAACTGATTAGAAACGTAAACAAGCTTGCCATTTGAGGGGTCCAATCACCCTTTACACTATATAATGTACGTGTAATCTCTACATCCTTTTACAGCAAATTCTGTGCCACCCCCTGATAATACATTTTTCTTGCACTTTTTCACACTTTCGGCCCACTGTTCGCTCTGAGAATTGTTGTGTTGTTTCTGCCCGTCATCATTATTAGCAACGAAACATCATTATCATTATCGGGGCGAACGTAGTGCGCGTGTTTTGGTTCTGCCCGTTGTTGTTTTTGTTAATGTTTCGTTGGATTGCTATGTACAAAATGGGCGGGGAAAGCAAACAGCAGGGAAAAACAGCAAAAAACAGCAGAAAAAAAAACTGAACCTGGCTATAGCAATATTTATTGTATTACGTCTATTTAACATAAACATATCAGCATGAGCGCCTCGCCTGTGTGTTTTTGTACTTATACTTTGAGAAATGTTCATGTTTATATATTAACAACGGGGCACACAAAAACAAAAAAACAAAAAACAAATCAAATAAAAAAAAGTACAGCAACGTACAAAAACAAGAAGGCAGCCGCCGAAACACACAGAAACAGCACAAAACACAAAACCCAACCGAAAACACAAAAACAAAAAAACAGAAAGAATTTATTTCTAAAGCTAACAAAACAGACAGAAAACTTGCAGAAATCCCCGGCGCTCGCTCTGCACTCCCCCCGCGATCCTACATATTGTATATTGCTCCATGGCCCAATGACAGCAGCAACAAAAGCAATAACTTTGTTAGATAGAACAACAGCAATAACAGCAACAACAGCAGCAACAATAGACACACACACACCAATACAGGGCAACAATATGGCATATAGAATTTTTCTAGCTGGCGATTTGAACGTGAGCTGTAGCTGTTGTTGCTGCTTATCGCGGGTATTATTTTGTTGCTGTTTTAGAACAGTTAGTAAAAGATTGAATCACTATGTACGTATTGTTTGTTATTTGAGGATGAGTTACCTTTGTCAGCGACGCAGCGGGAGTTTTGAGAGCTCCTGGCGATTTTAAAACGCCACCAATTCCTTATTCCTGGTTTTTCGATGTTTTAGAACTATTTGGTATTTAAAAAAACTTGTATTCCTAGTTCAAATGGGATTTTTAAGACGATTTTGGTATGTTTTCAAACTCTGGCGATTTCCAAAAGCGATTTTGGAACCTTATTTATGGCAAACTCCGCGTTTTTCGATATTTAGAGATTGTAAAACTCTTATTCCTATTATTTTATAACTCCTAGGGAGGCTAAAACTCCAACTCCTTGCTGGCAGGCGATTTCAAAACACCAAGACTGGCAGACAGCTGGTTTCTAGAGCGATTTCAAAACGCGACACACTGCGGCACGCCAAAAAAAACGGCGCCAAAAATTATTTTTGTTGCTGCGACTGCGACTGCAATGACAACGGCAACGACACTAACAACAACGACAACTCGAGCGACTGACGTAACGTACAAAAAGGTTGATTCCGCCAGAGAGTGTTGCGTGGTGGGTCGGCGGCGGTGCTCGGTGCTCGGGAATCGGCGGCGGACTGTTAGATTGTGTTGGCCTGTTGTTGCGATGTCGTATGTTTGGCGTTCCAAGCGACCGAGGCGACTAAGCACACACACAGATACTGGGGCTACGGATACAGATACAGCTGCAGAGAGGCCAGGCGAGAGCGAGCGGTGGCTGAAAGTATCTATCGGCTACGTAGAACGCTGAGGCAACAACAAGCGAGCGGACGGCGAGCAAACAGAGAACAACAATCCCGCTCTCGACCGCACACAGATATACTCACACACAGCTGGCTGCCTTTTGTTGTTGCTGCTGCTGCTGTTGCTGCTGCTGCGAACGAACAACAAATAATACAAACAATGCACACACACACGGACGAGGGCCAGAGAAACAGCAACTGCGCGGTACAAAATGCAAAGGAAACAGATGCGAGACACAGTGGAACAGCAGAGGGGAGGACACACGGCACAGGCCAACGATTGTTGTTGTTTCTGTGTTGCACTGTGACCCGGAGTTCGGCGACAAAAAGTCACCCCGAAAGGGATCGTTGTTCCAGGACATTTGCTGCAACCTAAACCCTTTGGGATTTTAGTTGAACATTTTTGGTGATAAAAAGAATAACAAGATAAATATTGCAAGAGATCACCAAGCAAAACTTCTATGTTAATTAGCTAATTAAATAAAATATTAACTAATTAATTATAGCATAATTTACCTAAGTCCTACACTTTACATTTTTAAAAGATTTATAAATAACGCGGACACATAGTCAGCCGCGTTTCCGCATTTGAAGTAATAAACTTTTCCACTTTCTCCACCTCTATGTAATCAATTGTTTAACTTAAATATAATATTCTTCTATCATTAATGACAAAGGGATATTACCTATTGATCTATTATACGCAGTATAAAACCCAACCTAATTTAATAATCTGATTATCATAAAATATTACATTATATTAAATTTCTTCAATGCATTTTTAATGATTTCTTTAATACCTCAATCTTCTGTAATGTCTTATTAAATACTTTAGATTTTAGAATGACGGCTTAAGTCATGCATTTTTAATGATTTCTTTAATACCTCAATCTTCTGTAATGTCTTATTAAATACTTTAGATTTTAGAATGACGGCTTAAGTCACTCAAAGTTGTTGTCATAGCAATTTACACAAAATACTATCTGTCACTCACACACCTCGTTGTAATCCACACAAAGGAACCACCCGAAGGTAAAGCAACATTGTAAACCAACAAATTAACGCTACCTGAAAATTTACCTGCTCTTCAACGACCTGCGACCACTGTGCTTGCCTGCTTCCTCTTCTTGCCTGCTCTAACTCTCAGCGAACATTGAAACAGCGACAGTTGCTTACTCAGCGCTGTACACACACTCACTCGCAGCTGCCGCTCTCAGAATCAACAACAAAGGCAGGCAAACAATAATCATTTGTTATTGCACAAAAAGCTCTGCTGGCTGGCTCTCAATCTCGCTGCATTGTGGCTCGTCNCTCAATCTTCTGTAATGTCTTATTAAATACTTTAGATTTTAGAATGACGGCTTAAGTCATGCATTTTTAATGATTTCTTTAATACCTCAATCTTCTGTAATGTCTTATTAAATACTTTAGATTTTAGAATGACGGCTTAAGTCACTCAAAGTTGTTGTCATAGCAATTTACACAAAATACTATCTGTCACTCACACACCTCGTTGTAATCCACACAAAGGAACCACCCGAAGGTAAAGCAACATTGTAAACCAACAAATTAACGCTACCTGAAAATTTACCTGCTCTTCAACGACCTGCGACCACTGTGCTTGCCTGCTTCCTCTTCTTGCCTGCTCTAACTCTCAGCGAACATTGAAACAGCGACAGTTGCTTACTCAGCGCTGTACACACACTCACTCGCAGCTGCCGCTCTCAGAATCAACAACAAAGGCAGGCAAACAATAATCATTTGTTATTGCACAAAAAGCTCTGCTGGCTGGCTCTCAATCTCGCTGCATTGTGGCTCGTCGACAGCTTTCCAACAACATTTGTTTACGTTTTCTCTCCAAATAGATAGGCGAGCTTGAGAGATAAAAGCGAATGTTGGGGGCGACGAGCATTTGAAATAGTTTCGGTGACTGACCGTCAGATGGCGCCGGCTACTTCCGGTGGGAATATAAAAAGAATTTTAAATATTAATATATTTAAAGTCTATGGAAGATTTGTCTTAAAGAGTTTACTTTACTCAGAAATTATGTATAATGAATTTGGGACTTAAAATAATTTACTTCACTTCAAAACTTAACGAAATGTAAGCCTTAAATATTTTATTGCATACTTTTGGTCAACTTTTCAAATGATTTCAAATTCCTTTTAATAAAGATTGTCTAAATGTAGGCTTTAAAAAGTAAATAACTTAGTGATATGGAAACGATGACCATGGAAATAACCTGTTTCAAACTTTACAAACTTCTTAAGTATATAATAATTCTCTTTTCAGCAAGGGTACACAGTTTACTATATTTGATGACTTTATTTCCTTAAAAAACACTGTTTCTTAACCGCTTTTGATATTCTATCAAGGGGTTAACGGTCATCCGAAATGGGATTAATCACACACACGTTAAGGAAAGCTTCCTAAAGCTCAGGGCCTGCCCCAAAAAAAAAACCCACACACTTGCCTGAATCCTTGCGCTGCTGCCAGGACTCAAGCCGACTGTGAAACCGTTGCGCCTGACAGTTGTGTTGTCCTCCGTCGCCACCCCAGCTATTTCCAGCCCTTTAATGATTTGTTTACAACTTTGTTGCCCTGCAATTTACCGCAAGCATACGGACCTGCTTTCAGCTTTCTGTACACCCCCTTTTCCGCCTCCGGGAAAGCTCCAGCTCTCTTTTTGGGGAGAGGGCGAAAGGATGTCGTGTCATGCGTGTGCTCAAAAATTCAATAAAAAGGAGGCTCGTTTCTGTCGTGGCCTACATGCTGGCGTACACGACGAGGACTCTTCGGCTCACGAAAGCCGAGGGAAACTTGGTCACCGGGTGGGAAAATGGGTGGTCAGGAGCCATTAGCCAAGAGCAAGGAGCTGGAGAGGAGAGAGCCAGTACCCGACTGCAATCGGGCTCAGTTGCCACAGGACAGTCGAGGCGAGTGCTCGTCCTTGGTCGCAGCGGAAAAACAACCCGGAAAATCGTCAGGACTTGAACCTGGTTTCGAGCTTGTTTTGGTTACGCGACTCGGTGTGTGTATGTGCGTGAGTGCCTGTGTTTGTGTGCTTAAAAATATATTCGCCATGAATTATTTACCCAAAACGAAAGCTGGAAAGTTTTGAGGCAGCGCGGACGTGGACGGAGTTGTTTCGCCAGCGAAAAGTTTGGTCTTTCGAGGACTTTGACGGGCCATTTGCAGCGGCATCAAGGATGCAGCCTCTCTGTGGAGATGTGGAATGCATTTCCCGAAGCGCAGTATGTGTGACTCTTTCCCCCCCATCCCTTCCTCACCTCTTTCCCTCGTTGCTGCTGGGAAAACCCACGATTTTCCGCCGAGTCGCTCTCTTTCTCTCTCACTCTCTGTATTTTTTTTTTCGTGTTTGGCTCGCGTCAGCGTGTAGAGTTTCGATTTCGTTAGAAAATCGAAACAATGGCGGGCTCGAGTGCTCGAGGATTGTGGGTGTCGTTGCTGCGGCTACCTGTAGATGCCGCACAGGCACAAGCACAACACGAATGCGAGGGCGATGGCGAGTCCTTGAGCGGTCGTGTCCTGCCACTGCCCTCCGCTTTCGACTCTAATTAATTTCTAATTCAAGGTCCAATGCGTGGCCACTGAAGGTTAAACAAGACACGAAGGCAACTAGATTTTTGGGACTTGGAAACTTTGATTTAAGGGATTTCCGCGGTAGTCAGGGGCTGCCAGGCAATCCTGTAAACCCATAAAGTGGCAAGTTAGCCAGGGATCATCTATTAGTGGGCCAGGAACACACACAGGCCGTAATTTAATCCCCCCGGGGGACGCGTAGTCCTGGGCAATTAAGGCTGGGAAACAACACAACAATGAACACTTGACGCTCTGGAGTGGAAAACCCACATTACGCATACGCCACATTGACAACGGCCCACTGACAGCGGTCTGGCAACTTCGAGGTGCGATGATGAGGTAGAAGCTCTCTGACCGCCATCCGCTCACCTCAGACTCTTCAGGCTCTTCAGGCTCTTCTGGCTCTCGGCGAGTGCATCAGTTGCGGAGAGCGGCGGAAGTCTTGCCGAAATATAAAATGTTTTCCCCACTTTCTCGCCAGAGCGGAAAATTCAGTGACTTTCCGTGCTCGCAGTCAGTGTGAAACGAACCAACAACGCAAACGAAACGAACGCGAAACGCGCGCGCGAGAAAAACAAAAACTAGAATAGAATTGACCAAATTAACCTACGCCGTCCCCCGCGAGGTGAGAGAGCGAGCGGAACGCGGGCCTAACCCAATCCTAACTATAAACAATAATCGAAATCAACAACAACAACAACGAACAACACTTTTAAATTAACATCGAATGAGTAATACCTGAGCGAATCATCATAACCAAACAAAGAATCCACAAGTAGCTGGCTGGCAGGCTGGCAGAGATACGACAGACAGACAGATAGATATCCGCGCAGATAATTGCTGCTTCTTGGTACGGCGGCATTAGGGCTCTAAAAATAACCAGCGAAAGCGTATATTCGCGGAGACAATTGCAGGGCACACACCGGTGCAAGTGACGGCACCCCGAGGATCTGTGAGTAGCCATAATAATAATAATGTCCCTTCCGCTGCCACTGCCACTGCCTTCCGCCACCCGATCTTTCGGTTGGTTGGGTGGAAAATCGAAATAACAAACTTCAGTCGCCTTCTCAGTCACCTCTCTGCGTCACACATTCGAGGAATACTCGAAAACGCGGGCACGCGGAATGAGAGTCGTGCGGCGTGTGCACCCAGCCTCATCCTGTTTGTTGTCCTTACCCCCCACATTGCCACACAGTCTTAATTCTGCAAATCAAACTGGAAATGGGCTTAAAAAATATTTAATAGTAATAAAAGAGTAATTATTTAAGGCTTAAAGCTTACCTTTAAGTTTTTGGAAACACTTTTTGACCCAAAAAGTACTGTGAATGCCTTTAACTTCCTTAGAAATTATTAAAAAAAGTATAATAGCAATTATTTAAAGGTTCAGGCTTGCCTTAATGTTTCTGGAAACGCTTTTAGACACAAAGGGAACAGTAAATGCCTTAAATTTCTTAGAAAATTCAGACATTATAAAATTCTTTTCGGAAATTATTAAAATAAATTATGTTGTTATGTTATAATATGTAAAATAAATTATAGCAACAGTTATTTGAGGTTTAAAGGTTACCTTTAGTTTTCTGGAAACACTACATGTAGCAAAATAGACTGTGAGTGCCTTCAATTTTTTAGAAAATAGCAAAATTTGATGTTTACATATTTAAAATGTTTTGCTTATGGGAAAACCTGCATTTTATTACAAATTTGCTCAATTTTAAGTTATGAATCACAAGTATTGCGTTTGTGAAAGTGAATAACCTAAAGAAAAATACACTTAAGATAAAATTAATATACTTTATTGTGTGTTTAAATAGGAACAGATTTTACTCTACCATTAAAAGCTCTTTTCTTATTAAAAATATTTCAATTTCTAGCAAAATTAATACATAGTTTCAAGGCAAAAATCATGCAGCATATATTAAACATGTTAATATCAAGGGAAACTGTTAGAAAAGGTTAGGTTAGGAAAAGGTTTTAGGTAAAAAGGAAAACATAAATTATTTAGAGCAACTTCTACTAAAAACTTAAAACAAAAAACCTATAAATCCTTGCTATGAAACCAAGACACTTTCATAAAAGTTCACCAACAACTCAAGACCCCCCTGTATGTGTCATTTGCCGTGTTGTTACTCCTGGTGCTGGTACCACACGGCGGATGGAGAGATGGATGGATGGATGGCTGGCTACATGGATGGATGGATGACTGGCGCACACTTTTTATAGCCAGCAACAGTCACACAAGCCGCACAATCAAGCGCTCGTCTCGGTGTTTATGTCAATTTGAATTTTGCATGCGGCCGCTAAACTTGACTGTGCTGATGTGTCCTTTGTCGGTATCGTCCTGGGTGGGCGAGAGGAGGCGGTAAACCGGAAGTTGGCGCAAACTGCGCTTCATATTGCAACTTTGTGTGCGGCTTTTGGGTTGGGGGAATTGTGGGAGGAGTGCCACTTGTCGGGACGGAAACGGATTTCCTGTGTGCTCCTTGCCTAGTGTGTGTCTCCTGTTTGTCATTCCGTCAGCCGCGTCTTGGGTTCTACTCCCGGCTGTGTCCTTGCATTTGCAGCACAGGAAATTTTAAATTGAATGTGCAGCCCTCTGTCTATTTGCTGTTTCTGTTGCTTTCGTTGTGTTTGCTCATCTTTCAGGCTGTGTCCTGCTTTTTCCTTTGATTTCCTATCCGCTTTGCCACTGGGCCACTGGGCCTGATTTGTTGCTGTTCCCTGGGGGTCGGAGGTCCTAGGAGCTGGGCACAGGAAGAAATTACAGCGAAAATGTGACAGAGAGCGTGTTTGCTTTTATTTATTTACTCGTAAATTTGGAAATGGTGTTTATTTGTTAAAGTTTTTATAGGTTTAGTTTGGGTTGGAGAATGGTGTGGAGCTTTTGTTTATTTTATTAAATGCTATTTGTAGATACTTCTTCAATTTCAGAGCTTGATTTCTCATTTAATTTTTCTAGAATTTAAATCAACTTTAAGAATTTTCCTTGAGTTACATAAATTTAGATTTAATTTCGCCTCAGTGTGAGAAGAATGTGTCTCCATTGCTGTTGCTCGCATTATTTCTGGACAGCAGCCTGAAGCAGCAAATACTGTTGGATTCTGCTTGGAAATAGGCTTGCTCTGTGGAGGAATAGCTACTCCATGGAGGTGGGCAGAGGCTATACTTGTATCTCCGGCCACTCCTGTTGCATTTCATGTGCCCTCGGCCCGTAGCTGACTCCCTGCTGCTCACAACTTTCATATTTGCTGAGATTTATGTCTGCTGTCAGCAGCACACACACCACACACACGATACACACAACGACGACGTACGGCCTGTTGTGTAACAGCTCCCAGGAGTAACCTAATTTCCGCTGCTGCTTTGCTGGTTAAACAAATATCGACCTCGCAGCACTGCACATCCGCTGGCCCCGATGCCAGCCTCCTCCGGCTACCAATCGGTGTCGCCGCACAGCGGGACTCTGGCGACCCACTCCGGATTTTTTGTGGATTTCGGGTCTCCGCATCTCGAACTCGAAAGAGGGAGGAGGAGTGGCATCTGTGAGTGCGCATATCTGTGCCAATTCGGTGGCTCTAGTGCGGCCCTTGTGCTTAAGTGTTAGTGTTATTGTTATGGGCCTAGTTGCCGCTGTAATCCTTCGGCCCTACGCGTATTAGGCCCTGTTTCATCCCATAAACACTTAACGTCGATGCTGATGTCGATTGCTGT
The DNA here is from genome assembly GCA_008042615.1 of Drosophila auraria. NCBI lineage: Eukaryota > Metazoa > Arthropoda > Insecta > Diptera > Drosophilidae > Drosophila > Drosophila auraria. Next base: position 19,673 of record VNJW01002683.1, read on the forward strand.
CGTCGTTGTCGGTGCTTTGTCTACCTCGACTGGCTTGCTGGCTTATCGCACCAGGAACTAGGATAGCTATGGTCGTAGTAAGGGACGTTAAAGTTGACGAAGGGCTACTAAATATTCATCTTGGAGTCCTTGAACAGAAGGGGTTAATATAAGATAAGTATTGCTTAGGGTTTAGTGAGTTTTCTTGGGGGAATTTGTACATACGTGTATAACTACGCACCACATATATCTATATTTATCAAAGGAAATTTCTTCTTCTTTCAAAGATTTTAGGTACCAAAAACATGTCTATTTATCAAAGGAAATTCCCCTCTTTATAAATAATATTTTTCCCAAGGCTTAATCCTAGTCCTAGTCCACTGTGCCTGTGCCTGGCTTGACTTCAAGCAGCCTCAAGTTGTTGCTGTCGCTCGTTGTTCCTCGTTATTCTTATTATTCCAGCCACCCGAGGGGGTGCACCCCCTCTATACCATTCCTCCCCCTCATAACTGTTATTTGCGTAAGTGTATGTGTAAGTGCAGGCAGTGCATGTGTGTTGATTCCCAATCCTTTTGTATTTCACACAATACAAGCATAGTTGAGCCGGAGGAGGAGGCGGAGGAGGTCTCCGCATGTGTGTATGAATATTTCATTATATATATCGGATTTCTAGGAGCTTCGGTTTCGCCATCAGCCAGCTGCGAGGACCCCATCAAGTCCTTGCCAAGTGCCTTTCGCTTTCGGCCTGATTTGAAGTGGAATTGCGGCTATATATGTTATGGGGAACGCACCAAGGCTTTGTTCACTAATTACTGAAGTAGAATTCAAATGGGGGCGATGAAAAATAATAACAATAAAAGATAATCCGATTTGTGGGTAACAAGCTTTTACTCTCAAGGAGTTTTATAACTAAATTTTATTATTATTTAAGCTCTTTTAAAGGCAGCAAAGTGATTGGGGTTTATAAGGAACAGTTTCTTTTATTAAATGTATAAAAAATAGCATATCCTTAATAGCTTTTGGCTCTAAAATAATCTGGGATTAATATATGCTTGTTTACTATTGTTTTTTGCTATAAAAAGTTTAGTTTTTGTTTCATGAAAATACCAAAATTTGCTCAACATTATTGTTAAACCATTTTGAAGTATTTTTGAATTATTAAAAATATTTAAGGAATATTTGTGTAATGTTTTGTGTACAAAATGAGTTCTTAGGAAGTTTAAAATAATCAAAAATTATACTGAAAAAGTATATCAAGAAACCTTGGGGCTTAAAAATAAATGAATAAAATATAAGATGCCCGGAAAGCACTTCTAAATAATAATTCATAAATAAATCAATACAATTCGTGCTTAATAAAAGATTAAAATCATTTATAAAACTAATACAAACCCAACTAAAATCCCATAATAAGACATATAGTAAAAATATTAGTTTATGTCCTAGATTTGCCTATCATTTCCATTGTAATTGCTCTTCCCATTAGCCTGTCAGAGTGTCCGCTCCGTTTACGCTCTACTCGGAATAGCGAATAAGTCATCAATCAAAGCCGCTCTCCGTGATGTGCATCATTTGCCTATCAGTGTCCAAGTTTTCCCAGCAATTTGCCACCGACCGCAAGCTTCCTTCTGGTCCTCAAGGAAGTGCCTTCATGTATCCATTTCCGTCGTACGTCAAACTTCCACCGGAGGTCACAGAGATAGCCCTGCGAGAGTCACACATGTATTTTTGACGCTGACTTCCGATTCGATTCGATTCTGATCCCTGCCAGAAAATGGTGGAGCCATAAAACCCAAAAACATAAAAACAAATTAAATGTCTACAAAATGGAGGAGATCTCGTAAATAATGGAATTCAAAAACAAAAGCATACAAAAATATGCTCGGCAATCAAAAACGAATTAAAAAGAGCATTTTAAATTCATAATCTGCCAGCCAGGAAATTGAGATTCCTCTGGATCGGACAGCTGTCGAGGGGGAGGGAAGTGGAGCTCATGGAATTGAATTGCTTTCAGTTGGGGAATTTCCCGAAATTAATCAGATCTCTCAATTTGAAAAATTCATTGTTTGCGGTTTAAATATTTAATTTTATTTGCTCCAGAGTATCTGCTCGGGACATCTGAAGTATGTCCTTGTTGTACAATACAGCTACCTGTAAAGTGCGTGTTGACCAGGCTTGAAGGGTGCGTTGCGTGTGCTTGAATGGGACATTTCCTTGAAACAAGAACAAGCTTTCCTTTTAAAAGGTGTTTACAAAAAAATACTTAATATAAAATGTTAAAGTCAAAAGGAAAGGGAAAAATATTTCCTGGAATTTAGCAACATCTTGACAGTACTTTTTATTTAAACTGAGAAACTGTCAGAGCTTTTAAAGGTGAGTTTCACAGAACCTTCTTTATATTATTATTAGTAAAATATTGTTTTTATGGCTCTTAGCATTTATTGATTCTCCTCAAATATCAAAAAACCAATTTAAAATCTCTTTGAACTGACTATTTATTGATTTGATATTTAGGAAAACATCTTTAATGGCATTTGTTGACATGAAGAAATTACTGAATGGCCCATTAAATCGTTTGGCATGTCCGCAAAAAGTATTGAAGGAATATTTTCGAGTGTTTGCCGAGTTTAAAAGCTTGGCATAATAATATTCCTTTTTTTTTTTTTTTTGTATTTAGAAATTGTACAACCCCTTCGAGGGCGGGTGCGTGTCCAGTTAATGGCCTGTGACGTTCCGAGAGGAGCCACACACCAGCGGGGGGGATTTCCCTAAGCTCCTTGGCGACCCCAATGCTCGGGGTAATTGCATTTACAGAAAGTGGGGCACACATGTGACGCTCGACTGCATTATTAAGTGGACACCGGGCTAAGTGGCCACTGTCCAGGCGGGGCATCAACTTGGAGCTTGGGGCCGTTGTCCATTATCACCTAGAAGCGTCCATAAGCAGGCGGAGTGAGTCAGCCAATTACCTGGGGTCTCTGCGCCAATAACATATACATTATTTGTGCGATCAACAGCGTTCATTCATATTTCTTTATGCCCAAATATTGCTCATACGCCCCATACGTCCACACGTCGTTCCTCTCGATATGTAACAGCTGTTTGCTTTTCGCGGGGAGAGAGCACTATTCAATGGAAAGCCACAGCTCGCTCTTCTGTCGCTTTCCAGATGAATTCGGGATCCCTGAAATGAACACAGAGAGGGAGAGATTGAGAGAGAGCAATCAAATTGGCTTGAATCTGGCATGGATGCTGGCGGGGATTTCTTTTCGCTTTGCAAGCGTTTGGCGTTTGGACGTGTCGCACGAATGTCGCCACTAGAACAAGCCGCTCAAGAAAGTTAGTTTAACGGGGCGTATACGCAACGTGCCCCAGTCAGAGGCGAACCTCTGTTCCTGTCTCTTCCTCATCGTCTCGGTCGTTGTCGTCATAGTCGTCGACGTGTCGTTACTACGCGATCCCGATTCCCCGATTCTCGATCGTCAGTCGCTGCCCGCCGCTCGTGCGTTCCGCTCGCTCTTCCTGCGCTCATCCGTCACCGCTTAGACCGCTTCCGGAGCGGCTCCACCAAACAGCTGATTTTGGAACCCATCAAGGCACGGCATCTTAACTCAACCTTAAAATCGACGGCACTTTCGACTTTCTGCTATTTTTACCACATCTTTCACATCTTTCTTCGTTTTTTTTGTTGTTTCTTAACAAATTTTTGCCCGAGTTTCGCCTCTGCTCTCTCAGTGTGTGTGTGCGTGTGGAAAATTTCGTTGCGTTAAATAAGTTATAAAACAATATAGATTAACGAACGACAGGAGTGAGTGCGTTTGTGCTCAATTGAGAGTGGCAAATAAATTAAGGCCTTTAAGCCAGAGTGCTAAATATCAGCCATGACTTCAATTAATCCCTCTGAGACTGGAAACATGGCTCAAATACGGCTGAAAGTGACCGGAAAACTCAGAGGGCTTCCCCTTAAAATCCCTCTCTCACACAAAAAGGGGTATAACTACCTTAGAACAAGGCCCGCTGGGTGTTAATACTTAATTTATGTGAACCTATAAATAATTTCAATTTAGAGAATGTGCTGCTGTTGACTGCCGCGGCCATCTTCTATATAATATAGTGCGAGTTTGTACGAAAAAATATGCTAAAAATACCGAAAACTGAACGCTGCTGCGTGTTCGCTCGCCTCTGGCCCGAGAAAGTGTGTGTGTTGGCCAGAGAGAGAGAGAGACTGCAGTGCGAATTGATTAAACTAAAAACTGAGTAGCAAAAGTGTAAAATGCAAAATGCTAAATGCAAAAAAAAGAAACCCCCAAAAAATAACACCGAAACGCATCCCAACACAAACAACGGGGACCTGCCGTTCGTCCATCAACAAATTCGACGTCAGTCAGTGGACTATTATTTAATTTTCTATCCATCTAGCCCAAGGCAGGAGGCTAAAAAGAAAAGCAAGACGCGGGCGGGGACAGTTTTTCGCACGGAATGAGGGAAAATGAAAAAGACTTTGGCAAGAGGCGCACTAAAATACGGTTGAACAATATTACGAATATTTTCGTTGCTCGGCGAGCGAATTTTTTCAGTTTAGCTCTCAGTTCAGTTCAGTTCAGTTCAGTTGAGTTTTTATTTGAGTTTCGCTTTTCCTTTTGGCTTTCGCTTTGTTCGAGAATCTTTTAAAATAACAATGATACATGCCGCCCCGTCTCCTGGCCACCTCCTGGTCTCTTTTCTGGCCGCTGGCTGTTGTTTATAAATAAATGCTCATACGTAAATGTTCTTTATCAGAAGCAGCAGAGAGAGAGTCTGATAATGTGGCCTGGGAAATATATTAACTGGGGCTGCTGCGCCAGATTGATTGCTCTATTTGCTCTATTTGTTGTCTAGGCAATATCGGCTTGGATGTATGGCTAACCAAACATTGCTCTAAAGCACCTCGACGATTTTCAGCAGGTGTGTGAAGACATATCTTGGGTGTCTTGTACTTCTTAGCCGTTCCAAGTAGCTTACCTTTCGCAAGAATTAAAATAAAAAGTATTTGGATGGATTTCGGGGAGTGTTTCCCCTAGTTATTGCATTTTTTCAAAGCATTTTTATATTCTTGATTTACAAAAGTAAAGTAAAGCTAGGAATATTTAATTTAAGTCTCTAAAATAATTCAAAATTAAATTCTCTTTACAAAATATCTCAATTACTGTTTGTAGAACTCATATTTGGATCCAATTTTTACTCTTATATTTACGTTACAACTAATTTTTAAAGAATTACGTTTTACAAGAATTTATATAAGAAGGATTCAGGGATTAAGAAGGATTTGAGGGAGAGTTTTACCTAGGTTTTACATTTTTTCAATGTACATTTAATTACTTATATTCTTGCTTCATAAGAGTAGAGTTTTATTCGTTGCCAAGCCTGGAATTTGTAATTTAAAGTCTCCAAAATAAGTCAAAATTAAATTCTTTTCACAAACTATCACAATTTTCGTTTCTAGAACTCACTTTTGTATCAAATTCTTACCTTTACGTTTCAACAAGTTTTTATAGAACACCACAATCTTAAATGAAACCCTTTATTTCCGAGACTTTTTATGAGCCTTCAGCACTATAACCTCATTCAGTACCTGGCACCTTTTGCTGTGTAAAAGGTTAATACCTTGCCCAACACACCTTCCCTTTTCCAGCAGGTGCCTGTTGCTGCAATGCTCTCTGCCAGAATTTCTCCAGCTTGGAATCAATTTTGTTTTTAAACACACAAAAAAAAGAAAAGAAAAACTCGGGAAGAGGCAGCTTCTGGGTTGCGGCAACTTGCTCCTGCTTGCGTGTGTTTTCATCATCATTAATGTTTAAACAAAACAACATTGTCAGACTGGGGGAGATGGAACACGAAGAAGAGCAAGAACAAAAAAATAAATGAAAAGCAGAGAGACAGCAGCCTCCTTTGTTCTCGATTCCGCTCGGTGTGTGTATGTTGTCTATTAATAACAAAGCTTCTGAAGAATTCGCCTCTCCTGGCGTCTCGAAAAAAAAACCCAAATCGTTTTGGCGTCGACCGCAAAAGAACAATAAAGAAAAAAAAAGCGAGCGGAGCAGAGTCAGAAGCTAATGCGAGTACGCAGAATGTTTGCCGTTGAGTTCGTCGTGTTGCAAGATGATTAAAGTAAACAAGAGTCCGGTCCGGAGAGTCCAATAGTTCAAACGGCAGCGGCCCCGAGTTGCTCCATTCCGTGGAATTGCAATTCGTCCGAAAAATTCCCCCGATTGACAGTGGCAGAGGAATTTCCAAGTTTCTGGCATAACTTTAGGGGGAGGATGTGTTGCACTCAACAGTGGGTGGGAATGCTGGCCACACGTCGTATGCGCAATTTCACATGGCGTATGCGTGCTTTTTCCCCCGAGCTGCTGTTTGTTGTTTTTATTAAAGTGGTTTTAAGTCAGGTTTTTCGTTGAATTCTTTATAAAATAAACGGATTTTCGAGCGAGGAAAATATTTTATTTATGGGTTAAGTTATTGATATTTTTAAACTAAAGAAAGAGTAAAAAATAAAGCACTTCAAGTACTAAAGAAAATATTGTAGAGTTTATAAGATATTTGTATGATTTAAGTATTTAAAAAAATTAAATCAATAAGATAAACACTCTTTTACTTTATTAATTTAATTTTTAAATATTTTAATTACACAAAATCTTGCCTTAAATTACCCTAAACTACTAGTAATAAAGTCTTTATATTCCCCTAAAAAATCTCTAAAACAAACACTCTTGGTCTTCAATAGCCAACGTTGAAAAAAAATCAATTCCCTCATATGTAATGCCCCTCCGCCAATAAATATTTCCATTCTTTTATGGATAGGAATCCGTGGAATCAATAAAGTGAAATAAATTACCAGCAATTTGGGCGCAATTATAATAAAATCTCTACTATTCCGAGTCCGGGGGATTAGTCATTGAAATTCCTAAGGCTCCACATGGCCCTGCCTCCGCCTGAGATGGGGAAAAACCGGAGATCTTCAGCCGAAACCAGTGACAAACCGAGAAAAGCATCATCATGAAGACACTGACAGTGCTGTTCGTGGCCTTTGCCTGCTACTATGCACTCTTTGTAGTCTTCTATTACTGCTATCGAGCGTACCTCTGAATCGGTTTATATATATTCCGATATTCCGATATATATACATTTGCGAGTGCCAGGGAAACAGCTGAGCGAGCTGAGCAAACCACCAGCGCCACCCACTCGACGAGGGGCGGTCTGCCATTGAGAATTTTGGCCTTTGACGTGGCACATATATAGGCGAGCGAAAAGATATAGATATATATATGTGTTATATATACGTGTATTGGGGCGGTGATAAATTTGGGTGCTGCTGTGCCAGGCGAAAAAATAAAATAGAAACGGAAAGCGGCGAGATCGAATGCAATTACATCGCATCCATTATGCATCGTCACCACCTCACCACATCACATCGTCATCTCTCGCCTCTCGACTCTCTCGCAGGTATTTGCCTCCATATTCCCCCGAAACCATAAAGTCCAAGTTTCGCGCGTGGCAAGACCCCAGAATTTCGGTAGATAAAAATCAATTAAACGCGCCTTATAAATCAAGCGGAATATGCGCCATTTCCTCACTCGTTCCTCGGTTTTATTTCGCTTGGATCCAGTAAATATATTAGTGGGGGCTACATATTTATGGCACTACGATTTACGTAAAGTCGATTGCATAAGGCGATTAATTTCCCGGAAAACCCGCTGCTATTCGATTCTATTCGATTTTCATTCATTGTTTTTCCTCGATTGCTTGCAGATCACTCGCCCTTTTCTTTTGCCAACTGACCAAGGATGGCCTACGACATTAGCATAGAGAAGCAGAACCACTCACAGAGGTCATCGGATGCTCGATTCAAGCAACTGTAGTCGCATCGCTGGAACAAATAATAAAAGAAAACGAAGGAGAACCTTCAGAGCATATATAGAATTTTGCAACTTTCGCGTTTCAGTGAAAAGGCCAACAAAATAGTTAACTTAAACACTAACTAAAGCCCCTAGAAATCCAGAAAAATAGGGAATACATAGGTTAAGCTGAGCAAAAAACGAAACCAAGCGAAACGAAAGCGAAACCATTGGCAGTAGACCAGTAACCATCAAAGGACCAGGATCAGATGAGGCAACAGCAGGCGGCGGAGCCAGAGGAGGAACAGTCGTCGAGCGGAAAATCAATGAGCAGCCGGCGGAGGCACAAAAAGCATCTAGCATCGAGCAGTAATTTAAGGCGCCGCCAACTGTAGACACTCCGAAAGGCTCGAGCATGCAACAGGCTGGCCAACTGACGCCCCAGCAGCAGCAGCAACAGCAACAGCAGCAGCAGCAGCAACTGCAACAAAATGGCGGCGATATGGCCGCCTATGCAGCAGGCGCCAGGCGGGGACCCATAAGCGGTGGCCGCTTTGACTTCGAGGACGGCGGCACCTACTGCGGCGGCTGGGACGAGGGCAAGGCCCATGGCCATGGCGTGTGCACGGGACCAAAGCACCAGGGCGCCTATGCCGGGGCCTGGAACTATGGCTTCGAGGTGTCCGGCTCGTACATCTGGCCCAGGTGAGTCTATGAGAGGAACCTTTCCTCCAGGAACTCCTTTAATCCCTTATCCCTTCACAGCGGCTCGCACTACGAGGGCCAGTGGCAGAACGGACGCCGTCATGGTCTGGGCGTGGAGCAGATCGGACGGCAGATCTACCGCGGCGAGTGGTCCAAGGATGGACACAAGGGTCGCTATGGCGTCCGAGAGAGCACCGTGTCGACGGCCAAGTACGAGGGCACCTGGAACGAGGGCTACCAGGACGGGTCCGGATGCGAGACCTATGCGGATGGCGGTATGTGTGTGTGGGGCGCCATACGCTGCGTATACGTAATGTGCATGAGATCATTTTGCGTTTGGTTTTTGGTTTTCAGTTTTTGGTTTTTGGCTCAGTTTCAAAACGGAGGCGAACATGAGTTCGTTCCCTGGTAGCCGTTGTTTTACTTTTTGACGTTTCTGTAATCATTTCTGGGCGTGTATGTACGGACGGGTGAGAGTGTATTAGCGAGTACACACACATCCTTACACCAACCCAGCCTGACGTCATATTTTATTTGCCGCGCGCGGTTCAATGATATTTTGGCTTTCCCGCTTCGCTTATTCGTTCTGTACATTTTTCCTGCATGAGTGCGGCTTTTTCTGGGGAAATTCGCATTCAGGGAAAATGGGAAAACGAACACATGGCCCACCGAGTAACCACCGAGTGGCGGCGTCTGCAGAGTTAGCTAGCTGGCTGGCCAAGATCTGGCATTGGCCACCATTAGGGAATTGTTTTTGCGACTAAAATGCAAATGTAAATGCCGACCTTTGGGGCCAAACGACGACGGAATTGGCGCATAACTATCAATTAGCATTAGTCGAAGGCTAAGTAGCATTTCCTAATCAACTAACGTAACTCCTTGTTTCACAATTAACCTGGGCCCCCCATTCTCATGGGGTAATTGAAAGGTACACTTGAATTTGAAGGGAATATGAACTGAAAGGAAGGAGAACTATTGTGGGAATTAAATAGGAAGCTAAAGAAGAAGTTGTTTATTAATATTAAAGTGAATTTAAATCAATTAAATTAACAAAATATAAACTAAACCGAGTTTTAGTTTTTTTTTATCTTTTTTTATTATATTTGAACATAAAAAAACATACCTATATATAACATAATTAAAGTAATATCCAATATTTTGCAAGATTCTTGTTTAATGAAAGGTTTTATTATATTTGAACATAAAAAAACATATATTTTCATATTGAAAGATAGATATATATCAAATAATTAAATTTTTAACCAAAATACAGCAAGATTCCTATCTATTAAAATGATTTTTTATATTTAAACAAGAAAAAACATATAAAATCATATTGAAAGAGAGATATTATAACATAATTAAAGTATTAACCAATACTCTGCAAGATTGTTGTTCATTTGGAAGTTTTGTTATATTTTAACAAATAAAAACCTATAACATCATATACATGTATACTATATATAAAGATACATAAATATATATGACAAATTAATAGTAATATCTAATATTCGGCAAGATTTTTGTTTAGATTCTGCTTTATTAAGAGGTTTTCTTATATTTAAAATCAATGGTATAATATTATTATAATTTTAATTATTATTGGTATAAAATCATATTGAAGTATGGAAATATTTAACATGATTAAAGTAATAACCAGAATTGCAGAGTTCTTGTTTATTAAAAGGTTTTTTTATGTTTAAACAAAAATCATAAAACATTTTTACTGAATACATCTCAATTATAATTCATAATTAAAGAACCCTTTTGAAACTAAATAACCCTTCTGGTAGAAAGGTGATTATTCATATTTTTAAATAAATTTAAATTAAATTAAATAATGAGGCATTATATTCCTAAAATATTTAAAGTACTCCCAATTTTTTTCCAGAACTATATAGAATCGATAGTTGCTTTCACTTATTCTTCCCCTACCCAAATAGCCCATATTACTTAGTACCTTCCGGCACTGGTCAGAAGGGAAATGGCACGTGGAGCCATTAATAGCCAGCAAAGGAAGGGAAAGGGCGGGCCTTTCACTTAGTCCAACTCCCAGAGGAGGAGCAGGATTAGGAGAAGGAGGAGTAGCAGTCACTGCAGTCTTTAGTTTTCGCGCTGCATTAGCATAACAATCGCTCCGCTTGCCAAGTGGACACTGATGATGATGATGGTGTACCCCTTTCTCTCCCCTCCAGGCAAGTACCAGGGCCAGTGGCAGGAGGGCAAGCGACATGGCTATGGCATCCGCACCTCGGCGCCCTTCGGCCTGGCCTCGCACCATCGACGCAAGAACCTGCATGCCTCCATGAGCTCCCTGCGGGACGGCGAGAACGGGAATGCGGCCAAGATGGTGGAAAAGTCGGAGGAGATCCGTGGCGGCTTTGTCCTGACGGCCAAGTCGGACAAGCTGCCGGTGCGGCGCAACAGTTTGACGGACAAGACGGCCAAGAAGGGATTCCTGATGGTGAGGAGTGGGAATTCCTTAGGAAAGGCATTTACTTAGATTTTTTTGTGACCTTTTGCAGGGCCTTAAGATGCGCAAGCAAAGGAGCACGGGGGATCTGGAGAAGCGGGGCACCATTGCCTCGGGCAGCATACGCTCCACCATGTCCTCAGCCTCCTGGATTAGCACCGGGTCCGAGCAGTCCAACCTGACCACCAAGTGAGTGTCCTTTTTGGACTAAAACTAAAAATAAACCTGGATTTCAGCTCTAAAAATAGCTCTAAGCTCACCCACAATTTCCCTCTCTTGTTTTTGACAGATCTAACCACACTGAGTCCAATGCCAGCTTCACCATGGAGGACGAGCAGCTGGACCCCACCGTGGTGGAGACGTACATGGGCGAGTGGAAGAAGGACAAGCGCTGTGGTCACGGCGTGGCCGAGCGCAGCGATGGACTCAAGTGAGTGTCCCTCTCAGGGCCACAGCTTAGCATAAATTTATTAAATTTTCCTTCTAAAAATCCAGGTACGAGGGCGAGTGGTACAACAACCGGAAGCACGGCTACGGTGTGACCACCTTCCGCGACGGCACTGTGGAGGAGGGCAAGTACAAGAACAACATCCTAATCACCAGCCAGAAGAAGAAGCATTTGTTCCTGGCGCGCTCGCGCAAATTCCGTGACCGCATCACGGCGGCCGTGAACGCCGCCCAGCGCGCCCTCAAGATGGCCATGCAGCGCTCCGATATGGCCATCTCCCGTATGGCCACCGCGGCTGCCAAGGCTCAGAATGCAGACGTCTCGGCCGAGCAGGCGAGGATCGATTGCGAGAACGCTGTGCGAATGGCCCGGGAGTTTGCCCCCGACTTCAAGCCCTCGGTCCTGGAGCGTTTCGAGAAGCTGCGCTTCCGGGAACGAGAGCGTTTCCGTCCGGGTCCGGCGGCCGCCTCCGATGCCAACGTGAAGATGGGCCTGGGCCTCACACAGCACCAGGTGCGCGAGCAGGCGGCGGCGGTGGCGGGTCAGTTCTCGCCGACGAGCAGCAGCGGCTCGGATGCGTATGCCACGCAGGCCCAGCGCCAGCAGCAATATCTGAACATGCAGCAGCAACAGCAGCAGCAGCGTCGCGCCTCGCAGCAGCAGTCCGACTGCCCCGTGCCTTCCTCGATGTACTCGCAGCAGCTGCCCGTCTCGCCGCAGACGGATCTGTCTGGGATGGTCAGTCAGGCCCAGCCCAGCCATGCCCAGGTGATCAGCGCCATCAACCAGATGTACCACCAGCAGCAGCACCAGCAGCAGCAGACGCAACAGCAGCAGCAACAGCAGCAGCAGCAGCAAAGCAACCCGCAAATGAATCCTGCATATCAGTTCCAGCAACAGCAGCCGCCCGGCCAGGCCAAGGTGAACCCGAATCTCAGCTCGAATCTCAAGCAGAACCAGGCCCCCAACCAGAACCAGACACCCTTTGGCGCCGGCACCAATCAGCAGCAGCAGCAGCAACTCCAACAGCAGCAACTCCAGCAGCAGCAACTGTTGCAGCAACAGCAACTCCAGCAGCAGCAACAGCAACTCCTGCAGCAGCAGCAGCTGCAACAGCAGCAACTCTTACAGCAGCAGCAGCAGCAACTCCAACAGCAACCCTCGCTGCATGCCTCGCCCAGTCACAATGCCACCAACCTGCTGCGTCGCGCCTCCCAGATGCAACAGCAGCAGCTCCAGGAGGCAGCTAGTGCTGCCGCCATGGCAGCTGCCCAGCAGCAGCAACAACAACAGCAGCAGCAGCAGCGGGGCGGCAGACCGCCCATGTTGGGCCAGATGGGACAGCAGTCCTCCATCGATCACTTCGACCACTACAAGCGTCCGCCGAGTCGCGACTCCTCCATCGATCGGTATGCCCGGGCGGCCAGTCGCCTCAGCGGAGCCTTTGCGGGCTCGCGACAGACCTCCCTGGATCGCTCTGGCCTGGCAGATCCTCTGACCAATGGCGGGGCCAGCACCCCGGATGGCCGTCCCCGGGCGGGCTCAGTATTCCGCGGATCCACCCCGCAACCTGGAGCTGGAGCTGGCACATCGAACATGACGGGCAATGGAACGCTGCCCTCGGGCACAGGCGGCGGGCGCTTGTCGCGGGCGGGCACACCCAGCTTGGGCTCGACGGGACGGGCGCCTAGTCAGAGCAAGGCGGAGCCGCTCTTCTCGACGCCCAACCAGCCGTTCGAGGACGTCCTGCTGCGCCAGCGGACGCTCGGCCAGGACATCATTCCCTCGCCCTCGCAGCCCAAGCGCACGGAGAGCCTGTACATGCCGGCCAAGCCGGCCACGCCGGTGGGCATGGCCCTGGGCAAAGGAGGAGGCGGAGGCGGCGGTGGCGGCAAGAAAATGAAGGTGAGTTGGGGGGAAAATCTAGATTTATTTGAGGGGAAAGTAAGCTTTTTCCCGGGGCCAGAAAAAAGACATTTCATAACACAGTTAATCCGAGCAATTAACTTAATTTGTACGCCATCCATCTTGTGTGCGGGGGAGAGATCCGCTAGAGAGAGCAGGGAGACTGGGTTCTGTTCATTTCTGAAGCATTTCTCGGCCATCTCTTTTGGCGGACGGGTCGAACATGTGCCCATTCTGGACTATTTATAGATGGGCACGAATGCATGCCAGCCGGATCAGCCGTCGGGCGTTCGGCCATCGGCCAGGTTGGAATGCATGCGTGCCGCTGAATATCTCTCGGGCTCTCGGGATCTCTGGTTCTCTGGCACACTAGCTCTCCTTCTCAGAAGCTCTCTCTGCCAGAATGAACACTCCACAAGTGGCCATTGGAAGGCCGGCGACATGAGCAATAAATAATCCTCTCGTAAAGTGTCGCCCGCCGCCTCTTGTGGCCCAAAGCGGCGACAGTTTGGCCCAAGAGCTGGCCAGTAGCAGGCAACGCTTCGGCCACCACGGATTAACTCAACGAAGACGACGAAGAATCTCTCCTAAGAATCAATATAATTAAATATATGTGTGACGACGGTCAAAACAAGACGAATACATAGGAATTCCGAAGAGTCAGAGCAGCGACAATATCCGCTGTTGTTTTGGCTCGGACCCGCGACTATTTTTGGCCACTCTCCGCGTCCGCACCTCGTCGTGCTCAGAGCTGATCGGTGCTCAGTAAGAACGCCAAGGGGCACGCCATGTCCAACTCGTTTACAAGTTGGAACTGAAAGATTACACAAATTGTCCAACGTTATGCAAGCGGCCAGATAGCCGCAGCAGCCTTAAGAAAATCTCATTAAAGTAAAGTCAAAGTCAAGTCATGGACTGGTATCCCGAGGAGGATGAGGAGGACCTCATGTTCTCGCCGGCTTTGCTGGCCAGGAGGGCCAGTGAGAGCTGGATTGTAGAGCCGCCAGTTGAGGTGGAGAGTCGTCTTCCTTCCCCTAAGACTTCCAACTAATTCCGGATAACTGCTCCCTCTTCCACAGACGGTGCCCATCAATGTGACGCTGCAAAGGAAAAAGTCCATGCCGGATTTCCAGGAGCTGCCGCGCGCCACCGAGGCCATGAGCCGCGAGGAGGTGTCCGCTTTGGGATCGGCCCGCCGGGAGGCAGTGCGTCGCCAGATCGAGGTCAACGAGCGCCTCAGGGCGAATCCCCTGCTGTATTTGGTCAGTCCACAGGTTAAGGTGAGTGTTGTCTCTCTTTGTTATTCATATTTTGGCGCTGAATAAGCGCTGTGCCATAATCGATTTTTGTTTTCGCCACAAATTGCACTTAAGTTAAGGCATTCTTTGCTGTGCATAAATTATGAGTAATATATAATATATTTGTTTATATATAAACCCATATTTTGGCTAATTAAAATGCACAATGAGCAGATATTTTCGATAAGTGGTTGTGGGTTTTCATTAATTAAATATTTATGCTGCAGCAGTGGAGTTTGTTTTGATGAAGGTTTTTAGCAAACAAAATAAATTCAATTATAACTTATAATTACATTTTAAATATTATTAATATACCAAGCGAGCTTGCTTATTGTTTATTGTATTTAAAGGTAATGACAGCTTAATTATAACAAATAAATGTATTTTAATTGGATCACTCTGGAATTACTCTGCAGAAAATGTACATAAAGAGATATATTTTAATTATAATTATTGTTTTTAGAACAGGACCATATTCATAAAGTTTATTAAACTAATACTAAAATAAGTTTATTATTTAAAAACATTTTAAATATTTTTTATACAAGTCCAGACAACATACATACTTCGATAAAAAGAACAAAGAACCATTAAAGATGTGTCAGTAGTACTGCAATTATACAATTTTCTTTAAAATATTCAGCTTGAAAATTATATATTTCATTCTATTATATTAAGCCTTAAATCGCCGCTTCAATTGAGCTACATTTTTCAATTTTTCCCCAAAACTAATCCACCTTTATCCTCCTCACCATTCAGGATTGGTTCGTGCGCCAGCAGCTGATGCTGCTCGTCCTGATTTTCAATGTGGCGTTGGCGCTGCTGTTTGTCTACATGCTCACCTAGCGCCGGAGGAGGATGTCCAGGACGACGCGGGACAGGGGCTTGGAAGCGGACTCAAACTCGGACTACGCGATTTGGAGAAGAGACTGGCCAAGGGCCATATGGTCCCAGAGCCGCTGTGCCGCGTGTGAACCCTCGCTGGCCCCCCGCTCGAGAGGGCTAATAAGTTTTTTAGCATTTGCAGTGTAAAACCAGTTTAAAGAGAGAGCAACTACCATTACTGTATATCATAGGGGACGCGGACAGGCAAAGATGGGGAGATAAATCGAATAACGACGAGTCTAGACTGCAGCCAAATAATGGATTAAATATTAAAATTAACTAAAACTCATAGCGCAGAACTGCAAGGCACAAATCGTAGTTAACTAATTACTCAAAAAAACGCCTCATTTAATTTTTGGAGCCAATTAAAAAGAAAACATTTGTAATTGTGGCTTATCAAGAGGGTAAAAGGAAGTTAGGGAGGTAACCAAGTAGGATGCTGGAATGAGGAGATCGAATAACTATATGCAAATCAATTTAACGAATTTTTCTACACATTTAATGTAAAGATAAAGGCAAAGAAAGAAAAACCAACTACACTTTAACCTAATCAAACTTTAAACTTTAAACTCTGGCTGCATAATGTTAATACATAATATAACATATATATTTAAATGCAAAAATCTAGGCGAATGCAAAGGCAAACAAAAAACAAAAAAACAAAAACCAAAGAAACCAAGAAACTTTTCCTATTTGCAATTGAAACTGCATTAGTCAGCAAACTTAATCAAAACAAAAGGCAACCGAATAATACATGTACTCATATTTATATATATTAAAGAGGGTGTAATGACACCCATATTTGTATAATTAGCAAAATTGTGTGGGACCGAAAACAAGCACCAAGAACGAAAAGCTAAAGCAGCAGCAGAGTATCTACAAGATACTGGGCGTATCTTGGCCTGCTTTTTGATTGTTTTGGTTTACCATTTGGACTATATTTGAATATTTCGAACGTGGCAATTGATACAGATCAGATCAGAGAGATTGTTAATGAATGAGAAGCTGTATATATACATTTTAAAATATATCGTATAACTATAATTATTTTCCTCTCTATAATTTATGTTTAAACTCATATAGCTGGGACGACGACGATGATTTATTTCGAAAGTGTTGCAATTTATCGTTTTTAGTTTCACTCTTCATTTACCGCTGTACGAATATGTTCGAAACATTATGGATATGATTTCCTTTTTTATTTGTTATATTTTATATGCATACATTATTGAGAATGAAAAGATAAATAAAAAACCGCACATTCGCATATCGCTGCAAGTGTACTCTGCAATTGGTTCTTATTTACTTATAACTTTTGATTCTATTTGTTGAAAAAATAAACTATCAAGTGCAATTATAGTAAACTAAAAAAAATTTTAAAAACATTCTGCTTTCTTCGGCTATGTATCGAGTGTACCGATGGAGGGGGATATAATCTGATATCCAATATATATTCTTATTGAAAGCATGCAACCTTTAAAACGAAAGACTTAAGCCTGAAATTTGAAAGAATAAAATTTGGGAATAGAAAGCGTAGTTAAAAAATACTCGTAACGCTTACATAAATATATATTTGCATACTGAATTTAATACAATTTATTTAGTGTATATATCCGTGTACATCTGATTGGCAGGAACAAGCTAGAAGGTACAGACAAGCTGGCAAAAATCATAAGGTAAAATCTTATCCAATGTTATCGAAAAACCAAACAGAAAATATATCAAACGAAATAAAACCTTTTTAAAAACAAATAATAAAATGCTTCAAGGCTTAAAAAATAATGGATTGCTTTTAAATCATTTATTTTCATAGCAATAAATAGTTTGGTGTTAATTTTAGGGGGATTTCTGCAAAATGAGCTAATAGTTCTATTAATTTTCATTCGAATATGTTTCCGAATAAATAGCAAGCTGGGTAAGTTCTTTTTCCAAACTTTTCAAGTGCAAGATATGCTTACAATTTTGTAAAAGCAATTAAAAGATAAATTTCGTTTATTCTAGGAGCTTATAACTCTTTATAATTTCGGTTTTGGTAAATTGGAAAATTGGTATTCCTCTAGATTCAAAATCTTTGACAAATGAAAGCTAAAAAGGGTCATAACTAAGTCAAAACAGCTTTAAATTCAGTTCGGAAAGCTTATCTATGTTAGTTTTTATTTGGTTAATTAATCTGCAAATTAATTTTGGAAAATTAAAAAAAAAAAATTTGGCAAATTTTGACAATTTTAATGATGTAACTAACCCCTTTCTAAATTTTGAAAAATCGACCAAAATTTTTTTTCTCTATTTTTTTTTAAATTTTAGTTTTAGTTAATTTAATTTTTAATGACAAATCCAGAAATACACTGCTTTTGGCTATCACTTGATTTTTGGCCATAATATGCTCTCAGAAAGACCTCAAATAATGTGAATTTTTACATTATGCATACTTTTAGGCACATTACAAATTAGCAGTTAAAATAATTGGGCATTGCTTGGGCTGAATTAAGAGTAATGGCGATTATGGAAAATATTGCATACTTTTAGGCTTATAATTTATAGCAGTGGTGCGAATTCGTTAAATTGAAAGGTAAGAATGTTGTTATAAGCAACAACCAGGTTCCAATCTTGACTTTCAGCAGTATCAATTTATACTTTTTGATTTAATGTAACAGGCGCACAGAAGGAAGCAGAAAGGCGATTACCTCTGCTCTAACATATGTTATTACAGCTCTCGTATCTCTTTCCCACTCTCGCCCTCTCCCACCATCCGCTCCGCTATACTAATGACGTCAGCGTGCAGATCAGCGCATCGTCGCTCTGCTGCTGGCTATTCGCCTGTTACCTTAAATGTTAAGTCTGGTCGAATTCGTTCAATTGGGAGCTTAAAATGTTGTTGTAAACAACAACAAGGTTGCATTTTGAGTTTCAGCAGTACAAATTTATCAATTTGCTGATTCCATGCACCAGGCGAACAGGAGGCAGTAGTAGGGCCATTAACTCAGGGTTAACGTAACGTAACGTAATGTTAATGGTTTTGTTCTCTGCTCTCCGCTCACTTGAACCAGTGCTTCTCAAATTGTAACAAGTGAGAAAGCTACAGTCGAGCGTGACCGACTGTGAGATACCCGGTACCCAAAGTATTGTGCATTAAATTAAATAGCACGTGGACATGGAAAAAACAAAATGTTGACAAATGAAGCTGAGCAAATGAAGTTAAGCAATGTTCAAAAAAGACAAATTCTGCAGCTGTACGCAGCTGCATTACGAATTAATACTGCGCCCGAAAGCAGGCAACACTTCTTTTCGCTACTGCCTTTGGCTAAGAAAAAGAAGAAGAAATATATACAAACTTAATTGTTTAATAACTTCCATGTTTATCATCCGATTTTACTAAAATTTTCAGAAAACGTGCGCAAAAGGGCTATTTACTTTAAGCCAAAAATTACGACTATAGGTTATATAAAAGTTGTTTACTATTTTCGGGGGCGGCAGTGGGCGTGGCCAAATTTTAAAACAAACTTGATCTGCGTGCAACAGATTCCAATGTTGTCACCAAATTCGGTAACTCTAGCTCTCTGAGATCTGTTGTTTCAGACGGACAGACGGACAGACGGACATGGCTAAATCGACTCGGCTGGTGATGCTGATCAAGAATATATACACTTTATGAGGTCGAATATGCCTCCTTCTGCCTGTAACATACATTCTTGGTTGGCACTAACTTATAATACCCTTGTACCCTATGGGTACCGGGTATAAAAATGCCTAAAGGTATGCAATTTTTTGTGCGAATATAACGAGTAGCCCATAAGTTGAAAAAATCATAAAAATAATTATCAGTGTTATCAGTGTTATCAGTGTTAAGGGAACCTTTTTAACTTCCTTCCTAAAAGTTAAACCGTTATTTGCAATAATTTAATCATCTTTAATGTTTCTCTAATTAGTTATCATTAATAACTAAAATAAATAATTAAATAGTCATTCAACCTAAACCTAACAACAACGAGGAACCAGGAACCTCTCCGTCTATCCCACTCAGTAGTCCCCGTAGCCCCTGCCCTGGTTGCCATAACCAAAGTCCTTCAGGTAGTTATCAATGGCCAGATCAAAGGTGGACGATGGCTTGTCCGCTCCAGACTCCAGTGAGCCATAAGATTTGGCCTCCGGCTGGGGAGAGGGATAGGACTCCGTGATGGTGGGATAGGACTCGGTCTGGCTGGGATACGACTCAGTAATGCTGGGATACGACTCCTTGTGGCTGGGATACGACTCTGTGGGACTCGGGTAGATGGGAGTCACACTCGGATACGACTCGGTTTGGCTCGGATAGGACTCCGTTTGCGAGTACACCTTCTGCACTTCCTCCACGATGGGATACGAGGTGGTGCGGTCGTAAATGGTCGGGGCAGTGGCCACCACTACCTTCTCCTCGTACGGCGTCTTGATCTTGGCCACCGAGACTCCATTGGAGGCTGTCACAGCCGCCGCTGCGTACTTGAGCTTGGGCACGGGGAGGGCCTTGCTCAGGATGGGCTCCACAGGACCCTGCCTATACACCGGCGAGTAGTAGACGGAGGGCGAGGCCACAGGAGCTGGCTGAAGCTGGGGCCTCGATGGAGCCGGATACGCCGGCTTCTTGCTGCCATAGGCCGTGCTCAGGAGCTGGGCCAGCTCCTCCAGGGTGTAGTTGGGAGCAGCTATGCTGGCCACCGAGGGGGAGGAGGCCACTGCCGGGGCAGTCTCAGCTCCTTCCCTCTCGTAGGCCAGAGGATATGCCGGCTTGTAGGCCTTGGGTCCACCCACAGCTCCGGTGTAGCCCTCGCCCGCGTACTTGGGGAAGTACTTGCGCTGGTGGACGTGTGTGAACTCCACCTGGCCCCCGGAAACGTACTCGCCGATGGAGGAGATCTGGGTCAGGGGCTGCTTGGGATTGGAGGCCACCACCTTGCGGCAGAACTCCTTGCAGCCGAGCTTGCACTCGCAGTAGCACTTCTTGTACGCCGATGGAGGCTCTGTGGTGCTAGTGGGGGGTGTAACTGGGGCACTGGTGGTGGTCGGGGGATAGTAGGGCAGCGACGTGGTTGTTCTGGGCACCGAGGTTGTCGGTGGCCTGGCTGTGGATCCCGAGGTCGTGCCTGGGCTAGTGGGCGTGGCTGGAGTGGTGGGTATCTCGCTGCAGGGCACCTGCTCCCAGACCTCCTGCTCGCACTCCGCGCAGTACTCGGGAAAGTGGGCTTGGCTTAGGGTCGCCAGCACCGCTAAAAGCAGCAAACTGCAGCGTTGGAACATCTGCAAAGAGGGAGGAGAGTGGGCAGAGAGTGGGTTAGGAAATGGGTCAGAACCAAGAAGCAATCGTAGTCGCAGTCGCAGTCGGAATCGCAATCGACCCCGTTTCTTACCTTTTTCAGCAGAATTTCTCCCTTTCTCCACTCTCGAGCTCGATCCCCTCTGGCTAGATTCCCTCTAGAATCTTCGTCTTGGCGGAATTTCTGTCCCGGATCGCCGATTCGAATATGGCACTTTGCACTTGTCGGTCGCGTGCGAAACTCTCCCATGCAAATCGCTGAATAGCTCTTAAATACGCTGCGGCGGCGATCGGCGGCGATCGGTGGCTCCGAACAAATGGGTCGCGGAAGCGTTGACCGCGTCACGTTCCAAACGCCCGCTAAGCTCGGCAGTGCTCCGGAATGGGCCACAATCGCCCGAAGTTGCCGCTTCCGTAATACACATTCACATGCATTTCTACCCGCACTCGATGGCGATAGCATCTCGGATGGAGAAGCTTGGCAACAGCTGCAGCGTCGGCGTCCAACATGGGCCAACATGGCTAACAAACATATCAACCCATGACCCCTGGTTCATGGCTGCTTGGCGGCATGGCATTCACCTTTAAGACTAGGTGGGAACAGCTTTAAGAGCATCCAAGAAAAATATGGAGCAGACATATGATTCTTTATAACCTTGAAGATTATAATTTTTTACGCATTTCTTCAGTTTTCAAAACTGTTTCTTATATTTAAACATCACAATTATAGCTTACAGTTCCTTTCAGTTTCTGTTCCTACTTTTAAAATCTACTTTAAGTTATTGAATGTAGTTTTATATTAATTTGTAATATTTATTCTTATCATTTTATTACTTTTATAATTTTTCTATTTATTTTTAACATTTTAATATTTTTATATATTTATTTTTAACTATATTTTATTTTTATCATTTTATTATTGTTATATTCATTTTGTATTAAGTTTTTTTTTGCTGCACTCATTCCTCACTCGCTGACCTTTTTTTGGGTTCTGAAACCTTTCTCAACTCTTTGGGGATTTATAATTTTTGGGTCTTGGCCTATATCTGAATTTATCGTCTTTGGGTCGATTACATTATCAGCAATTTCGTGGCTTTTTGTGCCTACACGTTCCAAATGGATAAATACATGGATAAATACATTTTTGAAGAGGTGATAATGCGTGTAATCAATAAATTATCTGGCAAGCAAAATTGGGATATAAATTATGATACAACATTTTGTACAGATATATAAAATATATGCAAGCGTTTCTGAAATGCGGTTTCACTGCGACTTTTATAAATCTAATTAATTTCTATCAGAGCTCCAACATATTGAAAAGAAAGTCACGTTTTTATATTAAGATATCAGCTTTTCTCCACTGCAATTAATTCTGGATTATTATCATTACAATTGTTTAAAAAATGAATGAGAAACTTAAATTTAATTCTAAGTTAATAACCCAGAACAATTACACACGGATCTCTTAATAATCCTTTAAACTCTCAGTTTTAATTTATTCAATAAATATGGCTTCACTTTCCACGTTTCGACAAAATAAAAAATAAATATCGCGTCAATTCAGATTGGCCACACTCCTTTGAAAGGGTCTGGCCCCTTGGTAAACCTCAAACTCCGGGAACAGACTGAGCTCTTCCCTGGCCTCAGGCATGGCTTCCTTGCGCTTCGGTCTACCCTCCAGGGAGCTGCGCTTCCTGTTCAGTTTCTCCCAACGGCTGGGAGCCAAATATGGTCGCGGATGATGCATTTCCACCTTGATTCTCACAGGGATTTGCTTTACTGCCTCCTTGACCCTGATATGGAGTTGCTTCACTGCCGCCTCCTTAACTCTATGAGGAATTTGTGTTGTTCCCTGCTCCGGAGTCACTTCTCGTTGGCTTTGGCTGCGCACCGCCATGTCCACATCGATGGTGTCCGAGCCACTTTGAGGGCTGGTCAGGCGCCTAAGCATCTCCTGGTAGTGCGGCTGATCCGCGGTGATGTACTCCGGCTCATCCTCGGGATTGAGGATCTTGTAGTTGGGGCTGCCCAGCTCGAAGGTGGTGAACTCGCCGTGCTCCACCTTGTTCCTCAGGTGCTTGGCCGTGTACCCATACTGCTTGAGTGGGGCCATCCACTTGGCGTCTGCTTCGGTAGCTGCAGCATCCTTGGATGCATCTCCAAGTAAGAAGCCCATCAGAGCCACCAGCAGGAGGGCCCGCAGCAGATGTCGTGTCGTCGGCGAGTCAACCATTTTCGCACTGGTGCTCCCATTGAGCGTTAGCCAAACCCAAGTGGAGTCGACTTCTTGGCCCGTAATTGGACGCCCTCGAGTCGCAGGCAGCTACGTGAGATTAGAGGCATCTATGGCGACCGTGTCGCGTCTGGCGGCGATAGCATTAGTTTGTGCTTATCACTAGCTCGGAGCCAGCTGGCCCAAGATGATGACGATGACACATCTGCCTATGAGACACCATCACTCTGCCACAACCAGTGGAGTCTCCCCGCTGAAGTGAGACTAAGAGTCGGAGTTCAATTAACTTAAGTCGGTTTCATTCACGTTTTGTTTACGGTTTTTTGTAGAAATTTTTTAAGAAAAAACTAGCGTTTTTTGTGAAAAGATAATATTTATCTAAGGCGCTAGCCATTACCTTTACTTTCATTATTATCTTGGAAGATTGGAATAGTTCTCAGCTTTTTCTTCCGGAAAACTAGCTTAGTCAGAGGAATTATCACAATTAATATACTGTATATAAAAAGTTCTCTTTGATTGTAAGGTCTGGATTTCAGACGTTTTAGGAAAAGGAAGTTTAATTTGTTATAATTTTATATTGCTTTAAAGGTTTTCATAAGCCACAATTAAATTTAATCAATTTATAATCACATTTTCTTTGATTTTGTAGTGTTTGATTTAAAACTTCTAATTCAAATATTAATTAATAATAATATTTATTTATATATTTGTCGTTGGAAAATATACTTACTTCATAGTATTACATAATACTTACTACAGAAATATAAAAACCTTCCCAAAGATTTTTTTATCAAGCTCAAAATCTTTGAGAATTACTTACCTTTCATTTCTCTAACTTAATAATTGATAAATAATAAATAAGTGAGAACATTGGAATTCAAAAATATAGGTACCTCGTAATATTACTTAACACTTATTACAAAAAAATATAGAACACGTTCCCAAATATTTTTAAAAAGCTCAAAAAATACTAGAATTAATTACCTTTAATTTCCCCAACTTTCTCCAATAAAAACTCTACTTTTTTTGTGTTCTTCTGGCGAACAGATTGAATGCGTTGCTTCTTTATAGTTACTTTATGTCCTTTTGTATGTACACTTGGAATGGGCGAATCTATAATTTAATTAATGGAGCATATGGCAGTGTGAAACGATTATCCCGATGAGCTGGTGATCCTTCTAGTACTTGTACTGGGCTGTGGGTCCGGAGACCGAGACATAATTCCCAGTGTGGAGCTCCTGCTTGAGGATGGCCTTGGGGGCGGCATAGTGGACCACCGGCAGCACCGGGGTGAGAATCTTGGCAGCCACCAGCTTCTTGGGCGGCTCTGGCAATGGAATCTTGATGTCCGTGGGCTCGCGGTGGACCACTGCCTCGAAGCCGTTGTGGTCGTCCGCCTTGTACTGGACAATGCGGCGATAGCCATCGGAGTCGATCAGCTCGTAGACGCCCTCGACCTTGTCGTCCTTGCGCGTCTCCTTCTGGCTCTTGATGTCGCCCGTGTGGGGATCATTGACCGCCCACTGGAACTCGTAGGCCACCGGCCCGTAGTCCGGCTCCGGCTGCAGTTCAATGGCCCACACGGCGCTGGCCAGGCACAGGCACAGCAGGTAGCTTAGCTGGAAGGGATTGGAGGAGTTATTACTGCGTTAATCCCAGAGCTGGTTGACTCACTTTTCCCATCATTTCTTTGGGTCTTTGGGCGTGTTGTTGAAGTGCACTCGACGAAGATCGGAATCGAAGTAATTAATCTGGGGTAGTCCTCGGCTGCTTATATACTCGCTCCACACTCCACACTCATTACCAACTCCGACTCCGACTTGGACGTGGATGTGGCAATCCAATCCACCCAGAGTGTCGTGTCGATTTTTCGGCACGCGCGCCTCCCAAACAAGATCACCGCCGTCGCCGCCACCTCGGCCGAGGCCCAACTGGAGCGCGCTCATTAAGTGAGCCCCGAAAAAATTATAATTAAACAAGAAATATGCAAAGTGTGGTTCGCACTAAGTCCGAGTCTAGGTGCTAGCTGTTATCGGCTTACACGGAGAGGAAATGTGCATAGTTTAAATTATAAAATCAATTTTTAGAGCCAGCTCCATTTAGCTTAGGATTATTCATCGTAAAAGGTAATTGTAATAATATTTCTACTCAAGTTATTATCCTTACTTATGCATTCTACAGAGTATATAAATTATATATATTAGTTAAATAAATTTGTATTTATTAAAATTTCTTTGTTGGTACATAAAATTAGAGGAATCTTAGGCTTTCATTAACAACAAAATATTTTCTATAGTTTTGTCTAGTGTTTATGTATTTTTTCTCAACTTCTTTTAATTTGTAAATAAAAGTGTTGAATATATTTTTATTTTGAATGTGTAAACAATTTCCAAGATATAAAATTTTTAAGCTATAAATATTTTTATATTATAAATATGACTACAATCCGATTTCTCTCATTTTTAATGCCAGCTGATGCCTATTCGTTCTTTAATTTATCCCCTGAAACCAACAAATAATATTTCTTCCCTTACCACATCAATAATTCAACAATTAAGCTTTTGTTTTAATAATTAAAATATTATTTCATTATTTAAATTATTACAATATTATTCCTTGATTTAATTTCAGTTACTTAAAGAGTAAAAAGTGTATTTCTTGTCAAGTTAAGTATACCAACTTGACAAGAAATACATTTTTTACTTTTACTTTAAATAATGCATTATCAGTACTTCTTAAGAAATGTGACATTATTTTAGCAAATTTTTAAAAGATCTTAATATTTACTTAAAGTTTTTTTTGCCAATTTTAATCGAGAAATCTTTGGCTTTGATTTTGAATGGTTTTTGTTTTGTGTTCAAATATTTTTTTCCACTGCCATCAATTTTAAATTAAAAGTGGAAATAGAATATTATTTTTAAAATGTGCAAACAATTTCTTAAATCAACATCTTAGAGCTAATTATTTCTTATATTTTTTAAACGTTTAACAATAAAACAGACAATAAACAGACATCTGTTAATTTTTAATTCCAGCAGATTCCAATTAAATCTTTAATTTAATCCCAGAAACTCCCCTTAAATAATTCTTCTCTTACCACTTCAATAGATCAGTTAGAATATTATTATATTATCTTAAATAATTTCCTTGATTTATTTACAATTATTAGAAGGATAAAAAATTTATAAAAAATATATTTACAATTATTAGGCCCAAAATTTCGCCCTCTGCACGCACATTCGCCAAGTAATATGCCCCCGGCAAGTGGGAGAGCTTTAGTGATCTTAGAGGTGTCGCGCTAGTTGGTCTCCGGTCCAGCGGCGGCCAACAAATGTGCAGATTAATTTACTTTGTCAATAATTTGCAACATTAGAGAGACATTGGGCAACAAGGCCTCCGGACTGCGGACTGTTGTGCATTAAGTCATAAAAATAATTGTCATGTTTTAATGGATAGCAAGGCGCAATGGAGATAGAGATGATAGATGGAGAGCCTGGGCTATGTCTGGAGGAGGGAAACGAAACCTTCAGATCCTTTGCCAGCCGAAGAGCCGAGCCACCCGTTCGATGCCATTAACAAATATTTTAATTAATCGTTAGCCATTAGACGAGTTTCCTTCACACAGCGCCGAAAAATCAAGTTACTCTATCTGAGAAGTTTTTGATTTAACGCAGCCGGCGAGCGTGTTTGTCGAACCTTAAAAGCAATCTCTGGTATGTGCACTTGTTAGGCGTAGCTGGCTCCGAAACTGGGTTAGCTTAGACCAAGCGACTAAGCCTAAGACTAAGTCTGAGACTAGACTAGACAGCGGGGTGTTTGACTTGGACTTTGGTAGTGGGTCGATGTGCGTAAGTTGGCCGATGGGTTTCATCAGCCTAAGAGTATATCTATGGGTGGTCATGGCAGGGATTGGGGTTGTTTAGGGACTCCTTGGGTTGAACCTAATCAGCAGGCTCGCCCTCCTTTTCCAGCTTGCCACGTATGGTTCTCTGGCAGCGGGATCTCAGGAGTTCTCGTCTCAGGGCATTGCTCTCCGTCTCCACAGTTTGAACAAGCTGAAATTTAAATAAAAGTTAGAGGATTCAATTCGGTTTTTAAAAATATTTAACCTACACTATGGGTAAGTGCAGCTCTTTCCATGGTCGCGGCATCAGCATCGTCATCCTTAGGCCCGGACTCACTGCTGGAGGAATCCTGTCTCATATAGCGAGCTTTGGGACAATCTTCCTCGTACTTGGGTGGCGGATCATCATCAACAATTGCTGAAGCAGTGGCTCCTGCTCCAGAGTTTAGCTTCAAGGCAGCCAACTCATCGCGCAGAGTTTGATTTTGCATTTCCAGTAGTTCCACCTGGAAAAGCTTTACAAATTAGCCTAAAAATATATATAAATTATTTATAAAAAACCTACACTCTCCAGTTCAAAGTCCATTTCGTCTATTATATCGTAGGACTCATCCAGGGCTCTTTGCAGCTTCTCCACCTTGGCCTTGAGCTCTCCCAATTCACTAGCATCGTTTTGGTCCGACTGACGTTTCTCCAACATCAAGCGTTGCTCTGTGGATATAAGAGGCCTTGCAATGACTATCTGACTAGACTTCCTCCCTCCCATGACTCACCTGCATGTCGCTGATCCAGAGCCGACTTCATTACCAGCCCCGTCAAGGTCTTTTGACGCTTGAACATCTCCTCCAGAGCCCGACAGCGCTTCACTTTCTCCAGGTAGGCATCGTGTAGCTTGTTGTACTTCTTCTTGTGCTGCTGCACGGTCTCCACGAGGCGATCGCGCTCCTCCTCCAGCTGAAAGACCAGGATCTTGGCCTCCACATTAATGGCGGCGGCATTGGTGCTGTGGGTGGTCGAGGCTCGGTTCAAGCGATGGCGCAGCAGAATGTTGTCCTCCTCCAGCTGGGCACTTTTCGCCTTTGCTGTGTGGGTGAAGCTCCTGAGTTACTCTGTGCGTATACGCAATTTCGATTAAGTATACGCACCGGCGGCCAGCTCTGCATAGAGCACCTGCATAGTGGAAGTAGCGCGTTTCTCCATTTGTTTTTCGGTTGTAAGTGATTCTCTGTAAAAAATATTACTCAGCGAGCAGTGAGGAAACCTTTGTGACTGAAGAAACAATAAAGATAAGCTATCAACATTTAAGGTAGCAGGGCTGTCGCTCGTCGGTGATGCCAAGTTCGTTGAAATTCAAAGAGCCAGAAAGAATATTTAATAATTTAAGTAAGTTTAACACTTAAATGTGTATTTAAAACAAGGAAATCAATGAATTAATTATTTTTTAAGCTCCATTTTAAGCGGGCCCCATAATTACGATATACTTTACGATATTGTTCTTGGGGTAGGAATCTTGGCTAAGTGAAACCTGAAATGGTAACACTGACAACTTCAGTAGTTCTAAAATTTCACACAAACGCTCAGCGGCGCCACTGAAGCTAAATTTAAAACTTAAAATTCTCAAGTTAAGGAAAATAAAATTAAAAAAACTTCAAAAAATAGAAAAATACGAAAAAATAGTATTTCTTGTCTATTACAATATATTGTTTATTTTTGTTTTTCTTTTTCAGGAGTCTCATGGTTTTCATTTCATACATTTTTCCTTATTCAGTTTACTTGCAATATTTTCTCTAAGTAAAAATATGTACTCCTTAAACCTACTTTATTTCGCATATATATATAGTTAGTTAAATATATACGATTCATGCACCAAAGACACCCTATCAAGGGAGGCCTTCGTGTGTGCAGTCTGTATTAAAATCGTTACGAATTCTTAGCTACTCATAGGTACACTTATCAACGTAGAATTGTATACATATACATATATATTTATATATTTAAATGGATCTATTTAGTGCTCGGGGAGGGAGCTCTTCCCTACCTACCTCCTACTGTCTGTGGCTGGCTGTGTGTTTGTGTAAACGTAGACTTAGTGGCTACCAATTTAAGCCTAGATTGCATCTCTTAGGGCTACTCTGGGGGTGTTGCACAGGAATTGAACTGGATGGGAGAGCGACTTCGAGCTCTCCCGTTTCTGTGTATATATTTAATTGATATTTTGTAAGGCATTATCGCATTTAAAGTACATCATTCGGTTGTTAAAATACAGGCTACACTCGCTCGCTTCTTGTCTACGGTTAAAACAGGGAATTGAGGATTTATTAAAACTAGTCCAGATCTCTATACTCAACATTCGAACCCTTCTCTCTAACGGATGTCCACAAAGATTCTCTAAATAATTGTATTGCATAAGAGTTACATTCAGCTTTCCTTTCTTCTCGTTAATTTTTTCGGTTTCCTCATCTCACACATCGTTGGTTCACAGCACAATTTCCATTGACAATTGTTTTATATTTTCGGTTTATTAATTAAAACATTTGCAATTTGCTATTCACTTTTCTAGCCTTGCTTCTTGCTCCTTTCACCGCAGTTCTCAGTCAACGCGTCTCACTGCGAAACCGAGATTGCACAAAGTGGAAGTGCCTTGAAAAGCGAAACATATCGAGAGCAGTTCGAGGGAACATTAGGCTCCACTAAAAATACAATACAAAATATTCCTATCACAACAATCTACAGCTAGCCTAAGGTATATATGCTGCTAGTTGCTTACTAGGACGCCTTAGTACTACAGCCTAAATAATAACTGCAAGCAGCGATAACTCGTTTTCGTATCGGATTCGGTTTGGATTCGATTTCGAATTCGGTTTGCATGTTTGCACATATCAAAAGATTTCTTTTTTTCAGGAGAGTAGATATTGAACACTCGGTCGTAGGTAAGTACAATGAGCAGCTGGGGGTTGGGCACACTCCGAGAGACACCAGGAATGGAGCTGCTTATCCTATTATTACACACTAGGCCCTGGTTGAGCGCTCTTCCTCCTCCTCGTCGTCGTTGTCCGGGATGAGCTCGTTGCGATCGTCATCGATCTGGATCTTGTGGTGCGCCGTGTTCCGCGTGTGCTGCGCATGAGGATGAGCAGCCACCGTTGAGCTAGTGGCCACAGGCACATCCTCCGGCAGCACTTGATAGTTTAGATCCTTCGAGTTGGTGCGTCGATGCCTTAGCACACTCAGACCCGTGGAGCTGGCATCTGTCACAACCACTGGCTGTCCAGAGACCAGATTCACAGGAGTAACACTGGGAATTTTGGTGTTCAAATCCTTCGAGTTGTTGCGCGAGTGTCCACGGGACGATCCCCCCTCCATTTCATTGGAGTTCTTCAGCTTGCCGGCATCCGACACCACATTCTTCAGCACATTCACGTTCTTCTTGGGATTGTGATGGGCGTGGGGGTGTCGCAGGAAGTCCGCATCGAAGCGTATGTTGTTGGGCATGTAGATCTGGTCGTAGCTGTGGTTCCGCGAATGCTTCTTGACAAAGTGACCACAGCCGGTGGTCAGCTCGTCATCGTCCTCCTCCTCGGCACAGTCCTGCGGCCTTAGCTGGTTCTGAATGTATCGAATGGGCTGGCTGTTGTCGTGCAGATCCGTCGAGTGGTTGCGCGTGTGAGCCTGGAACTTTTTGAGATTCTTGTATTTGCTGCTACTAGCAGAGCTCGCCTCCTGGGCAGCAGCATCTGCAGGGCCGCTGGACGAGTTGTGATCACGGGCAAAGCTCTTGATCATCTTGACGTCGCAGGAGGCGCTGCGGAAGTGCTTCTTGGACTTGGTCTGCGGCTGCAGGTTGCAGGTGTTGGCCGGTGTCACCACATGGCCGCACTTGTCGTAGCTGGGGGTGGGTTTAAGTAGTTATTGGGGGTTCTTGGTAATTAATTTAGAAGCAGACTCACCAGTAATCCATCTGCATGGTGCGTGAATCGTTGCGGGAGTGACGCAGTATGTCTGTGGGTATGATCAGCTCCCCGCCGCCTCCCACAAAACCAGTTGCCGGCTCGGCGCCAGACAGTTTCTCCTCAAATACTGAAAAGGGTAAAGAGATACCATGTTATTGAAGTCTAGAATCACTTTAAGAATACGTTTTAAGTTTAAGTTACTCGTATTTCAAAGCAAATTAAACTTAAAACAGGTTTAAAATTAGTTTAAAATGAAAGAATCAATTAAGTGAGGGTTTTTGGTAACAAAGTCTATAGAAAAACACATGTTTCTATTATTTCTTTTATTCAAAACAGATGTATCTGTTTTCTAACATTAATTGTTGATTAATACTCATATTTTCAAAAGTTGAAATCCGGTTATTTTGTAAAATAATCCCTTATCTTTATACTCACGTTTATCCAGACTGATAATAGAGCCAATGATAGGATCGCTGGCATTCAGCGGCTTCATCTTCTCGAGCTGCTTACGCCTGCGCACCAACCACCAGTCCACAATGAAGATAAACAAGGCCACCAGCTTGACCGAAGCACAGAGACCCACATATCTGAAAATTAAATAAATTAATTGAACAAATTAATTAAAGAAAATCCTTTACTTAAACCCTTCCACTTACTTGTATCGAAACTTCTCAATATCATAGATGAGACAGCGACCTCCCTTCTCACCACACGAAGACTTCCACAGCAGACAGGTGGAGTCAATGAGATTGCCAAAGAGTATTGGAGCGGGTATGTACCCAAAAAGGCGAAAGATCACAAACTGCATGCCCAAAGCGAAGGAGCGCTCCTCCTCGGACACCGAGCGCAGGACGATCATGAGCAGCGGCATCTGGGTGGAGGCCACCACGAAGGTCATAAAGAACAGCAGGATGAGGAAGGGATAGATGGTGCGGCAGGGTGTGGCACAGGGGCCAGCGGTGGCCACCGGCACCACCGTAACCTCGGCAAAGTCCTCGTTGGCACTGAGAGCCTGGGCCTGGCTGCCGCCAGCGCCCCGATAAATGCTGCTCGAGATGTTGGCGTGAACACCTGGAAGAGAGTTAAATATATAATTAATAAAATATAAAAACAAAAACAAACTTAAAAGGGATTTAAGGGAGAAGTGTTGAAGGATAATTTCTGGGAAAGAAGACTTTACTCACATGCACAATTGGTGTAGTTGGAGCTGGAGGAGAAGGCCGTGCAGCCGGCGTGGCAGGGACTGAAGTAGGTCAGCCCGTTGTTGCCGCACACCGGCTCCACCTCGCTCTGCAGGCACTCGCAGCCAAAGTTGCAGGCGGCCGTCAGGTTCACCTGGAAGGGCTGCTCGATCGTCGATCCCTGCTTGTTGCTGGTGTAGTAGGGAATCGTCGTGCCCGCCATCTTCAGGTTGTCGCAGCCCAGGAAGAACAGCATGGCATAGCAGGCCAGGCAGATCACATTGGTTATCAGGACAAACTGAACAGCGCCCTTCGGCTTCAGCTGGAATCGCTTTAGGATGCAGCCTCCCAGGAAGATGCCAATGCAGGCTCCCGGCACGGCTATCGAGCCCGTAAAGATATTGGCCTGGCTCTTGCCCAGGCTGAACTGTGTCTCCAGGTACTTTGGCAGGAAGACCACAAAGCCGGAGACGATCATCAGCTCCATGCAGGCACCCAGGCAGGTCACAATGTACACGGGATTCTTCACCAGACGCAGCATCGACTGCGGTATGTCCTTGATGTCCTTGCCATAGCCAGTGTCCACCTTGGGCGGCGGCTGCGACTGCTCCTCCTTGCTCGTGACCGCCACAATCTCCAGCTTCTTCACCTTGCCCATTTCATCGGTGGCGGCTACGGCGCCCGAGTTATTCGGGAGGACGGGCTGCACCACGCTGCTCTTGCGGATCTTCTTCTTCTCGCGGGCGAGGACCTTGGGGAAGGAGAAGAAGGGCACGGCCACCACGAGGAGGATGACGCCGCAGAGCAGGAAGCCGCCCCACCACATGCCCACCCAACGCCGGTCGCCGGGAGCTGTAAGGATAAAGAAAGATGTTAAGATAGTTTTCTCTTTAGGATTCCTTTGTGAGAACTCACTAATGGATATGGTGTTGGAGCCCAGCGAGTCCATGTGAAAGGAGAGCAGGTAGGCGCCCAGCAGGAAGCCAACGACGGGCCCAAAGGCGCCCATGCTGTACATGCAACCGATGTACATCGACGAGCTCTCCGTCCGCACGTGGTCGTCCACGTAGGTGGTGCCCAGGGTGAAGAGCGGACTGCCGCCGCAGCCGAGCAGCAGCTGGGCGAGCACAAAGAGCAGCACTGGCCCTGTGGTGGAGGCCTTGCCCTCCAGGCAGTTGTCCTCGCGCAGCGTGTGCGGTGCCAGCGGCTGATTGGAGAGGCCGCTGGACAGGCGACCCAGGTCCATGTCCTGGTCTCGGACCAAGGCACTCCGGCAGATATTGTCGCTGGTCTTGTTCACGATCGCAATGCCCGGATTAGGCTCGCCCGTGAAGTGCGGCACCATGAACACCAGCGACCCGATGCCCATGATCACCGCGCCGATGCCAATCCACACGGGAATGTGTCGTCGGCTGCCCAGGTAGCTGACGAAGATCACCGTGATCACGTTGCCAATCTCATAGCTGGAGGCTATCAGCCCCGAGTAGCTGGAGGGGATCTCGAAGCGCTTCTCAATCGTGGTGATCACCGAATTGATGTAGCCCGAGCTGAGCGCCTGCTGCATCATCACCAGCAGGGAGAGCAGCAGGACGAAGATCTTGATGCGGGCGAACCTCTGAATCCCATAGGGCCGGCAGTTGAGGATGCCGCAGTCGCCGGAGCGGAACTGCTCCTCATCGTAGTCCTCCTCCTGCTCCGCCGGCGGGCACTTGCCCGCCGATGCCTGCCGACTGTGGCACTTGACCGTCACACTGTCTGTTACTGCTCCTGCTCCCACTTGTGTGGCTCCGCTTGTGCCAGCCTGTTCGCCGGCGAGGTTAGCCTGCCCATGGCCCCGGCCATCCTGGTCGAGGGCCGCATCTACGCTGCTGTCGTCGCCGCTATTCGTCTCCGAGTAGAGGCCGGTCATCTGGTACATCGATTCCTGCCGCCTGCAAGTGAGATTTGTTCCGTGGTCAGATCAACAAGAGGGATTTGACAATAGGCTCTGATTTCTTTTTGCATGTTTTACTGGGATTTTGGCCAATAACCCCAAAGTCAAAACTAATTGAAGACCGTTAAATTTTGAGGGAATATTCCAAAAACATTTTATGTCTGACATGCGAGCTATTGGGATATTGTTTTTTGTAGGGTTTGGGAGTGAGATTTATCCTGTTATTGGAATAATTATTAAGGCTTCAAGAAAGATATTTGTATTTCTTGATCTAAAAATATTCTTTGAGAACTTAAAAATAGCCCAGAACTGTCTAAAGCTCGGAAAATGTTTTAAATTAAAGTTAAACCTTAATTATGAAACCCACTAAAATAAAATTTAATATAAACGAGAAAAAAAGCTAACTTCGGTAAACCGAAGTTTATATACCCTTGCAGTCTGCAATTGGATCATTGAAAATCGATCCAATTTGGTAATGTAAAAAAAAATGTCAAATTATGTAAATTTTGTAAATTTTACATTTTACATGTAGAATTTTACATTTTCATATAAATCGACCGATCCCTTCTATGGCAGCTATATGATATAGTTGTCCGATCTTAATGAAATTAAAACCGTAATTCTAGAACTATAAAAAACGACTATATCTCGAAATTTATAGAAATTCGTTGAAAAACAGAGAAATTAAAAATTTTTGTACATTAATTTCGCCATCATTCCTATGGCAGCTATAGGATATAGTCGTCCGATTTCGGCCGTTCCGACATATATACTGCGTGCTAAAGAAATAAGACTATGCTGAAAATTTCAGCCCGATAGCTCAAAAAC